>PVJH01005615.1:0-75069 GCA_004026705.1 Nesogale talazaci
GACTTAACATCTTAATTAACAGAATACTGAATAACTTGTTTCCCTGTCAGGCTTCTTCTCTCTGTAACATTTCGACTTTTTCAATTCTGGTAGTTTAGTAGTTTACTCCTTGGGCTTCTAACCACACTGCCAGATCATTGCAGTTCAAACTCATTGGCCACTAGGGACAGAGGGGGAGCTTTCTAATCCTCTAATGATTTGTAGCCCTAGGACTTCACAGAGGCCCCTCTCCTCTGTCCCCAGAGTCGCCATGAGGCAGAACTGATTCAAAGGCAATGAATTTGTTTGCTTGTTTGAAAACTGCGAAAACAATGTTCAATATTCTACTCAATATTTTTGGTGAGTAGTAACTGGGATATTAGAAGCTTGTGAGCACTTATCTACAGTTCAAGTATGGATCTTTGTCTGCAAGAAAGAAAGGTTTTGAAAATCAATGACATATGGAAACACATGGAAACATGGATAATGGACCATGTGAACATTAGTCTCAAAGGACCCTGGGAAAGGAAGGTCTAGACAATGCCCACTTAACTTATTTCTTTGAAAGAGAGCACATTAGGTAGAGTGGGAGAAAAATGTAGAACGAAAATTCAAAATCCTCGAAGAGCCTGGGTTGACTGGTCAAAGGGAGACTGGTGGAAGTCCTGGGACTATGAACATTAGTTATCCTTCATGTCTAGAATTGAACTCCTGCCCTTAGCTCTACTTTCAGATAAACAATAAATCTAGAAAGAGAACAATAACATTAGTGAGGGATGCACACTTTAGAATGATTGGAGATCAGAACACACTCCGAAAGGTTAGTACAGAAGGAAACGGGACACACAGAGAGAAAGTGAGTTGCACGATAGTCCAGTCCCGCACACAACCACTACGCCACCGAGGCTCAGCCTGCAGTGAAACTTTTGTGCATGATACTTTAATGATAGACACATCACATTTGTCAAAACTCATGAAGCTGCACAAACAAAAATGGGACTGAGTTGGGGGTCCATTCAATGGCAGGGGGTTTGGGGTTTCACTTAAACTCTGTGTTTTAATATAACTGGTTCCTCAGTTCTGGTTCCTCAGTTATAACAAATATATCACACTAATGTATATGCTAATAATAATCAAGGAAATACATATATGAAAAGTATGTATCTTTAAAATAACTAGTGAAAGCGACTTTTCTGGAAACCCATAGTTAAACTATATGTGCCTGTGAGGAAAGCAGGGCAGAGGCCACCTGTGACTTCCTCTGGCTTCAACAGGGAGGAGAATCCATCTCCAAACACAAGCCCACGGCCTGTGGTCACAAGGCAGAGGTCAGACCTGCCTTCACCCTCAACCTTAGAGAACATTAAGGATATAGTTTTTTGTCCACAGCACACCCTCTCTTCAGCCAGCCACTAAATCTTTATCGAATGCTCAGTGTCTCTGGCCAACAGTCACTTAGCTTCTGCCTTCCTGAGCCAGAAAGGCTACTGGTCCCCCAGCACCAGCACTGCTCCTCTGCTGTCTCCTAATCTTCTTACCTCAGCCTCTGATGCTGGCATGGCAGGATGTCTGTGTTGCAGGGATACTTCAGACAGGGATTCCCAAAGTCCTCTGTTGATAGCTTTTCTTTGATGGTCCTGTTTTTTAGATAACTCTCCTTAAAATAAGATTAAAAATAAAACAAATCTCATCGAATCAATACTGACTCAAGTAAACCCCTAGGGCAGGGAAGGATTATCCCTGTGAGTTTTCAAGACTGTAACTGTTTAGAGAATTAGAAATCCTATCTTTCTCTCACAGAGTGACTGTGGTTTTGAACTGCCAACCTTGTGAATCAACCTTGTGGGTCACTTTCCAACATATAAAGACGGTATACCACCAGGCTCTCTCTAATATTGAGACGTGCTTTTTGTCTTTCAGCAGACAATACTCGAGAGGAAACAAAGGGTGGTGGCTTGGTTCACACCCACTAGTTAGGTGGAGGCAGAACACATCCAACCCTAATCCTATCCTCTAGCATAGCAGAGAACGCCCTTCAAAATGGGATTATAACTGCAGGCACAGCAGATAGACTTTGCAGTACATTGTAAAGGGATTATGGATAGAAGAGTCATTTAATTGGCTACATCTCAGATCAATAAAGTCTGGAATATGATAAGAAAATTTATGAGTAATAATGTTAATAAAGTCAACTCATTTGTATGCTATTATTAAACTGCGGTCTAATTGTTGTGACACTCTTCAGACCTAAATAAAGCAAAAGAACTCAGGGATAGCCCCAATTCCAACTACGTTGACCTGCCTCCCCAGAACATTGTATTATAGATGACAGCACTGAAGATATCAGCCTGGGAAAAGTGACAGGTCTGCCCGATCACACTGGAGGAAACTAATAGGGAGGGAGGAGGGTGGGAGGGAGAGAGAGAGAAAGAGAACCCTATCCTGACCAGAAACTAAGGATGACACCAATACTCTGAGAAGCCAAAGCACAGACACCACCACCACACACACACACACACACACACACACACACACACACAACCAGGTAAAACACGAAGGAATCATAACAAAGCAGCAAATTCTCCCACGAATCCCAAAAATCGACATCAGATTTGGAGAGCAGACTTGTTGTCTCATCAAATTCGATCAGAAAAGCATACATAAGGGTCAGCAGATAGAACTGGAACTATTTATAGACTCTCTCTCTCTCTCTCTCTCTCTCTCTCTCTCTCTCTCTCTCTTTCTTTCTTCTTCTTCTTCTTCTTCTTCTTTCTCTTCATTTCCTCCTCCTCTTTTTTTTTTATGAGGAGAAAACAATGGGCTCCACTGTCCCTGGGGGACAGGGGAGAAGAAGAGGTTGGGGGAAAGAGAAAGGGGAGCCAACAAACTCAGGAAGAAGGGAGCAAAAAGAGATCTAAAATTGATGGTGAAGAAGGTGTAGAACGCCTGGTGGGTTTGATTAAGTGCAATGGAGCGGAGAGGAATTACTGAGAGCCAAATGAAGGTCAAGCCTGATAGTGGAAAAGAAGAAAAGCAAAAATAAAAAGAGGAAAGAACTAGGAGGCAAAAAACATTTCTAGAGGTATAAATATAAGCTTGCATATTTATCTTTTTTATTTTTTTGTTTTTGTTTTTGGGGGGGGGGCATCACTGCTCTCCGGCGGTGGGAGTAGGAGGCCCAGCCCCAGTGCTGGAATTGAACCCCTGTCCAGTGGGCCGCAGTCCCGCGCACAACCACTACGCCACCGGGGCTCAGCCCGCATATTTATTTTATGTATTTATTTTATCTTTGTATTTTTATCTCTGTATTTATTTTATCTTTACTTTTGCTATAAATCTATTAATATATAGCAAAAAGGACATAGGTCTATGTACATATATTTATATATTAAATATGAAGATAGCTGTGGTAGTTACATAATCTGGTATCAACTTGAGACTATTAGGAGTGAATGGGGTGAAGTTTCGTCTGTCAATCAGGTCGCAGTTTAATGACTTCAATTGGAGGCACAACAGAGATAAAGAGCTCCCTGGAGGCCAGACCCACACTCTCTTCTTTGTCTTCCTGCTGACCAACCACTTGGAGCTACACTGATGGAGCCAGAACCCTGGAACTGGAAGAGGCATGTGGAGACCCACGAGAGCTCTGAGATGCTTCCATCACCACTGGATCCACAAGACTTTCCACCCTGACCTGTGATCTTTCTGCATTCAGTGTCACTGCATGTGTTGTGTGAGTCTGAAGAGGAATTTATAGACTGGTATCAGACATATGGGATAATATAGGACATATGGACGTGGATTGGACTGGTGTAGGATGTTTTTTAAATATATAATTACTCTTTGATAGAAAGTTCTGTCTTTTCTTTTTTAAAAATTCCTCTCGTATACACATATGAGTGTATGAATTTTTTTTTCTCTATAAACTTACACAGTAGCAGAAGGATATTGGGTCTCTACTCAAGTACTTCTTCAATGCAAGAACATGTTATTCTAATAACCAGGCATTCTGTGATGCTCACCTTCTTGACACAATCACCAAAGTCAAATGGGAGCATATACTCTGCTGGTGAAGAAAGCTGATGGTGCCTAGCTATTAGAAGATACAGCATCTGGGGTCTTAAAAACTTGAAGTTGAGCAAGTGTCCCTCTAGCAGTGAAGCAACAAAAACCCTCATGGAAGAAAAAAAAAGCTCTCACACACCAGCCTATGTGATTATGACGTGTTGATGGGATCAGATATCAGGCATCAGAAGACACACAACAAGCAATCATATTGTGAACAAGGCGGGGCTGGAGTGGAGACCCAAAGTCCATCTGTAGACAGTTGGACATCCCCTGACAGAAGAGTCACAAGGAAGGGGCGAGCCAGCCAGGGTGAAGTGCAGCACAGACTTAACACCCAACATTCCTCTAATCCTTTTTGGTTTTATTCCCATACATAGCTTTTATTGGGGGTTCTTATAGCTCTTACAATAGTCAATACATCATGTGTATCAAGCATATTTGTACATATATGGCCATATTCATTTCCAAATATTTTCCACTTAAGTCCTTGGTGTAAGCTCTTCCTTCCCCCTTCTCCTCACCTTTTTTAATAAATCATTTTATTGGGGGCTCATACAACTTCCATCACGATCCATGGATACTTCAATTGTATGCAGGCCACATTTGCACACTTGCTGCCATCATCACTCTCAAAACACCCAATCCCTCCACCCCCTATCATGGGCCTACTTCTACCTTACAAACCCGCCTAGACTGGAGCATGTACACTGGTACAGAGAAGAGCTCTTGACACACAGAATCCAGGACAGAGAAACCCTCAGGAATGATAATGGAAGTAGAGATACCATGAGATTAGGAGGGAGGTGGGGATAGAAGGGCGAGAAAAGGGAAATCTATCACAATGATCAACATAAAGAACTGCCCCCCCTCCTTCTTGAAGGGGGTGAACAACAGAAATGTGAGTGAAGGGAGACAGTGGAAAGTGCAAGTTATAAAAATAATAATAATTTATAATGTATCAAGGGTTTATGATGGGAGAAGGTAGGTGGGAAGAGAAACTGATATCAAGAACTCCAGTAAAAGAAAATGTTTTGAAAATGATGATGGCAATGTATGTACAAACATGCTTGATACAATGGATGTATGGATTGTTAGAAGAGCTGTAAGAGCCCCCAATAAAATTATTTTTAAAAATCAGAAAAACTCAATGCTTATCATTGCCACTCCATGGCAGTGGGGCTAGTACTATGTGAGATACGCTGGGATATAGTTTCATTCAGTAAACTATTAATATCTATCATTTAATATTACTTAAATAATATTATTTTATATTTTAAATATTATTTAATATTTCACATTAATAGGCAAAATAGATAATCCTGGATTAAATCTTATTTCTCCATAATTCAAATCTATTCAAATAATAAAATTTCCAGTGGAAGAAATCAATTCAGATAAATAAAAATTATAGCTGTCCCTAGGTGCGATGTCTTAGATACTAAGAAAAATGTGTGTGACAAAATTGCTGTACCATACTTTAGACTTTTTGCCTTTTTTGAGATATTCATTAAATACTCCTTAAAGACTCCTCCCCAAATCGGACTGTCAAGAAACCAGCCCTCTTACTGGCCTGGTTCAGTAGATCATAGCTCTCCAACTTGCTTGGCATGCTCAGTCACTCATTTTTGCTTAATGACTTCTTGCATGGACCCTATAGCTTTCTATTGGCCCTCACTGGACTATAAACAATCTTCCAAAGTGCAAAAAGGACCAGGCCTCTCCACTGCATGAGATCCTCCAGCAGCTTCAAGAAAAGGGTTTATGACTTTAACTTTACTAGTCAAAGCTAGGAGCAGAGTTTTGTTTGTCCCAGTTACCCTATAGCTGATCCATCACACCGCTCCCTATGCAGTGAACCCATCAATGCAGGAGTGGATGGATATGTATACATACCAAGAGTATGTTATAGATCTGTCTCTGTCCTAACCCCTTTACATACATTCTCTCAGGGCATTAATGGAACACTTCTAGCCAGAGAGGACACCAGGGTGAGCCCCACTGGCACAGGCTGGCCAACCATGAAGCTCTGTGGGATGCCAAAGCCAATGTTCATACCCAGCCACTCAGAACATGGAAAGACATCGGGGGAGGGGTCCTAGAGACCATGTGTGCTTGCTTCGCACTACTGAGTGGGATCTGTTTTCTTCTAAAACTGCAATTCAGGGCTGCTCGGCAGCCACCTGTGCTTTGGGGGAGGACCTCCAGATGTTCCCTGCAGTCTAGCCCTTGCTCCTCTGAGAACCCTAATCATTACCAAACCAACCCACAGCCATTGAGCTCATTCCAACTCACAGTGACCCCATAAGGTCAGAGTAGAACTGTCCCCGACAGGTTTCTGAGAGTGTAAATCTCTGTAGTAGAAAACTTCATCTTTTTCCCCAGGAGTGACTGGTGCGTTTGAATGGCTGACATCAATGTGAGCAGCACCATGCTTAACCCACGCTGCCACTAAGGCTTCTCCTAATCATTATGACATCTTCAAAACAAACCATATCTACCATTCTGCTTCATGACTCTATAGTTAGGACTAAGCCTACCTCTGTCCTGCCCCCACTAGATCCTTTCTCATCGTCCCCAAGCCTTCTGACACACACTCTCTCCCATTTCAGTGGAATTAATCACTTTTGCCTCTGCTTCTTCTGTACCTTTGTACTGTATACCGTGTATTGTACACCTTATACATCAGTCTCCCTTAGTAAATGGTCCTTCAGGACCTCTCTCCCTCCTGAGTCTATGGATCCAAAGCTTCATCAAAAGGATCTGCAGCTCAGAAATGCCACCAGCCTCTACTCCCCACTCTTTGATCCCACAGTTTCTGAACTTTCAATTGTATTTTGAGACATCCTTGGCTCAGCCTTTTTGAATTGATTACAGAACTATGCTCTGTCCCCCAATGCTAACCTTTACATGTGCCTCAGCTTCAAGACTGGTGTGGTCTGAAAGCCAGTGACTCACCCTCAAGGACAGGACCAGTGTTTCAGATAGCTCCATCACTGAATTTTGAACATCAGTGGATCCTTGATGGTTAGCACCGAACCTGGCATCTAACGTAAGGTGACCAGGTGTCCTGCTTTTTAATAATTTAACAATGTCCCGTGGCATTTTAAAATTAAAATAAATATATTACAATACTGTTTTTGCATTCTATGAAAATTTTTGTGGCTCCATGTAGACCAAATTTTTAATCAAGAGCCACCCTTCCCCCCAGTCAATGGGCACTGAGGAAATAGCCATCTTAAGCACCACTGCAATTACAATATGTTGGCATAGTACTAGTTTACATACATTTCTGTTATTGTTATGAGGTGCCACCAAGTAGACTCTGACTCGTGTACACAGACAAAATACTGCTCAGTCCTTCTTGCCCTTACAATTGCCACTCTGCTTGAGTCCATTATTGTAGCCACAGCATCAATCCATCTTATGGGGGGGTCTTCTTTTTCACAAACTCCATGCTTTATTAAGAAAAATATCCTTCTCTAGGAACTGGTTACACTTTACAGTTTCTGTGGCATTTTTCCTGAGTAGGAAACAAATTTTCGCAGCTGCGGGCTATTCTCTTAAATTGTCCATCACAAAAAATGAGGTTCGCGCAAAACTGCTTTTACGAAAAAATTCACTGTGACCAGAGAGAACCTTCCCAGCTGAAGCCACTGGTGCACTAACTCAGATCAAATTGCAAGTCGGGGAAATTGCAAATGGGGAAAATTCATACTACAATAGCTTTTCTCCACCCAGTGTAACTCCAGTTTTGTTTTGTTTAGTTGGGGGGGGGGGGGTGCTACTCCCTTGTATGTAGACCTTTCTCACAATGGAGCGAGAAAACAAAAAGAGAAGACAATCAGCATCTTTTGAGCTGAAGGAACTGAAGAAAAAAAATTCAAGCTTTGAGTTGCAACATTGAATGATTTTACGGAAAACTATTGAATGATTTAGGGAGCATCCAAAGAAGATGGGATGAATATAAAGAAATAATTGGTCATCGTTCAGCCATTTCAAGAGATAGCTTTTGATCAGCAAGTGGTGATGGTGAAGGAAAAGTCTAAGGCACACTGAAGTCATTTATGAAAAACAAGGTTCCAGGAATTGACATTTCAAAAAGCGGAAGCTGTAACATTTGAAAGATAGCTATCGGATGAACTGACTGGAAGGGAGTTATATTTGTACCCATCCCATACCAAAGAAAAGTGACCCAATCGCATGTGAAAATTAATAAATATTATCACTAATGTCATGTGTAACTAAAATCTTGCCAAAGATAATGAAATAGCTGATGCAGCAATATATTGACGGGGCGCTGCCAGCAACTCAAGCCAGATTCAAAAGAGGACATAGAACAAAAGGAGTCATTGCTGACATCAGGTGGTCCTTGGTTGAAATCAGATAATACCAGAAAGATGTTTGCTTGTATCTTACTGACAATGCTAAGGAGTGTCTGGTGGCTTTGGACCCCAACTTTGCTGTTGGTAGTCCAACGCCCACTCAACAATGCCCTTCTTCTCCTTGCGGTTCTCCTTATTCCAAAGTAATGTAAGGACAGTTCAAATTCACCAGCCGCTCCTTGGGAGAAAGATGAGGTGTTCTACCTTCATACAAAGTAACACTCTCAAGACCCCACAGAGGCAGTTCTACCCTGTCCTCATCGAGTCACCAGGAGTCCGATTGGCTCGATAACAGTGAGTTTGGGGTGGTGACAGTTTCCTTGAGAAGCCCGCATGCACAGTTAATTAAGCCTTGGATTGCTAACCCTAAGATCAACTGTTCGGACCCAGCAGCCACTCCATGAGAGAAAGACGAGGCTTTCTGGTCCCTTTTTAGGCTCAAAAAGTCTTGAAAAGCCACAGAGCCATTCTGCTTTGTCCTATAGGGCCACTGTGAGTCAACACCAACTTGATGGCAATGAGTTTGGTTTGGGGAGGGAAATGTATATCCATAAGATTGGATAGAAATGTATGATTTCAATGTAGCAATGAGGAAAAAGTCCATTAAAATAATCCATGTCCAGCATGGAAAACAGGGTTCTTCACAGTAAATGCTAGTCCTTCTCTCCTCTACTGCCATCAAAGTCAAATGACAAAACTTAAGTCCAAAGTTTTAACACAGCGTTTAAGTACCTACTGGTTTGGACCCTGTCCACAGCTGACACCTCACTTCCTGCCTCTGTTTCCCTGAGGCTTTATGTTCCAGAAGCACAATCTGCTGGTAATCCCCATTACACGCCACATTACTCCCCGTGTCTTTGCCTTGACTCATCGGATTCGTCTGCTGGGGAGGTCCTTGCCCTCTGGTCTCTAACTCCTTCCCTTCCTGCCTGGCTCAATCAGGTATCACCTTATCTGGAAAACCCCAGAAGCTCAGGTTAAATGTGCCACCTTGGAGCTCTGCAGGAGCCCTGGTGGCAAAGTGGTTACTCATTGGGCAAGATCAACAGTAAGAAAGCACCAGGAGTTTCCTGGAGAAAGATGGGCTTCGACACTCATAAAGATTTACAGTGTAGCAACAATGAAATATGCGATTTTCCTCTAGTTCTTAACTATTTCCTCCCACCCACTGTCATGATCACAATTCTGCCTTGCAAATCCAGTTAGACCAGAGGATGTACGCTAGTATGGATAGGAGCCGGAAAACATAGGGGATTCAGGATAGATGACCCCTTCAGGACCAGTGGTGAGAGTGGTGATACCAGGAGAGTGGAGGGTAGGTGCAGTAGAAGGGGGAAACCTCTGGGGCACAGACAACAGGGAAGTAGGTGAATGGGGCACATCAGACAGTGTACAATATGACAAAATAACGATAATTTGTAAATTATTTAGGGTTCATGGGGAAGGGGGAGTGAGGAGGGAGGGGAATTATGGAGAACTGATATCAGGGGCCTAAGTGGGAGGAGGATGTTTCAAGAATGATGATGGCAACAAATGTGGATTGCATATAATTGATGTTTGTATTGATCATGATAAGAGTTGGATGAGCCCCCAACGTGACGATTTTTTTTAAAAAGAAGAATTACAGTCTCTGAAATGCACTGGGGCAGTTCTAGCCTGTCCTGTAGAGTCACTGTGAGCCAACATCGTTCCATGGCAATGAGTTTGGTTTGGGTTTTGGAGCTCTTGGGGAAGCTTAGGCTTATCTCTACTATAGCCCAATGACCTTGGGCTAATGGCCTGGCCGATTTTATCTCCGTTTCTATATTTGTCAAACTGAATGCTAATAGTATCAGTCTTACAGTGTCAACTGCATAACTGCTTGAGATCTAGGTGTGTATCTCATGTGAATCATTGCCTGCTTGCTAGCTGTCAGTGATTGGGTACGGCTTCTTGTGAGGTGCCATCTAGGTGGTTCCAAGTCACAGCAACCCAATGCATAGCAGAATGAAACACTGCCCAGTCCTGCGCCAGCCTCACAATCAGCATGAGGTGCTATTATGTCAGTCCATCTTGACCTTCCTCTCCTTCACTGCCCTCTACTCTAACAAGCATGATGTCTTTCTCCAGGTACTGGTCTCTCCTGCCAACATGTCCAAAGAACATGAGACAAAACCTCACCATCCTTGCCTCTAAGGAACACTTCTTCCAAGACTGATTTGTTTGTTCTTTTGGCAGTCAATGGTACTTTGAATATTCTTTGCTGGCCCTATAATTCGAATGCATAGATTCTTCTCCAGTCTTATTAAAATCAGGTAGCCCTTACCACATTGAAAATGCCTATGCTCTTCCTTACCTGTGTGCTCATGACTCTCTTTTCTATGGACCCACAAGACAAGGAGAACTGTTGATCATTAGTAAGTATACTGTGACCTAAACCTCCTCCTTCCATCACCCCAAATTCTATTATCTGTCAATGTACTAATGGATATGCAAAGACATAAATAGAGAACAACATTCTACTGCATTCTAATATTTCATTTGACATTCATCACTCACACTATTGGTAGTAGTTTTTGTATGTTTAACCACTTTATCATCAAGTTTGCTATTGGTTGACTTTTTAAAATAGATTTGTTTCATTAGGCAGCAAGAAAATTATCTGGCTAAAATGTACTATCACCTTAGCAGAGGTTGCCAGATTGAACTCCAAGGAGACTGGGCTGATATGAAATTTAGCATGAAATATCTTTCTCTTCCAGACTTGTCATTATCATGTTATATCCTTAGCTTAGTTAAAAAAACAAAACTCACTGCCCCTTAGTTTATTTACCTCAGGTTCCTTTTGAACAGGTTTTGTAAGAACATTTTCTTCTTTGATTTTTCAAGAATACATTTTATGAAAATTGAAAGGCATATGGAAATGATCAGCCCCCTAGAGGTCAGGGTAGACGCACCCCTGTGAGTCTGCGAGACTGTCACTCTTTAGGGAGGTAGGAAGGTTTGTTGTCCTTCCCCTGGAGAGACTGTGGTTTCGAAATGCTGAACTTGTGTTAACAGCCCAAGGTGTAACTACTATGCATTGAAGGGTTCCTCAGAACATAATAGTTAGCACCTCCAATATTTTATTTAAAAACAAAACAAAACAGGACTGAGCTCCAGTGGCGTAGTGATTGAGTGCAAGACTGCAGTGCACTGGCTTGGCAGTTCAAATCCAGCAACAGTTCTCCAGGAGCAAGGCTGGGCCTCCACTCCCACCAGAGGGCAGTGATCTGCCCCCACCCCCCAAAAAAAACACCTAAGACATCTTTATCTTACACACATATTAGACCAGAAACTCACAGGGGATGTGTTCCAACAGTTCAAGCTCTTGCCCCTTGGTCCGCACAAAGTGGGCCTCTGGGACTGGGGCTTCGGCTGAACCCAGGTGCCCTTTCTCCCTGGCTCCTTCTCTTTCTGGCCATTCTCCTTCACGTGCTTCAGGAAGCCGACCCACCTCTCCGAGTACTTAATGTGCTCCACGCACGTCAGCTCACTTGGGAGAGCAGCTCGCCTTGAACTTGTTTGTTCACAGCAACGCCAAGGGCGTGCTGGGTCACGCAGGCATCTAGTTTTGCCAGGTCACATCTGTGTGGCATTCCCTCCTGAGCAGTGCCCGTGCTCTTGCTGTCCACACTGTGACCTTTCTTGTAGAGTCTCATGCATGTGGCCAGAGGAACCGCGCCAAGTTTCCTGAAGAGCCTGGAGGACAAATCTCGTGGGTCCCTCCTGGTTCCCTTTGTGTTCCTCTCTTGGACCAGTCGCTGCAAGATGGCCACTCCGGGGCAAAGGCCAAGCCCTTTTCACTTGTCTGGTTTTCATTGTGCGCCAGGATGGAGATGTCTGACATGAGGACTAGGTTTTATTTACTATCGGTAACAAAATGCCACCCAATGTCTACTGCATTCAGAGTAGAACCTAGATGACCACCTTTGATGTTTCTATCAACTTTCATATCCTTTTCAGGCATATTTTTCCTCAAACGTTTCCTTCCCTTTTGAATATCTTACGTGTTCTGTTACATTTTTAAAAATGAATGATGCGTTGGAATTGTTCAGCCCGGTAGCATTCACATCCAAGTTACCCCATGCCTGTCAGTTCTCATCAACACTTAAAAGTCTCAGAAACCTCGTATAGGGGTGCTATGAGTTAGATTCCATTCAATGGCAGTGGTGTTTGTTGGGTTTTGTCTTCAGTGGTGCTTGATTATGCTAGTCTATTTACCTCAAGTTCCTTTTGAACGGGTTTTGTAAAAACATTTTCTTCTTGGATTTTTCAAGAATACATTCTATGAAAATTGAAAAGCATATGGAAACGATCAGTCCAATGGACTAATGGGCCATGCAGACATCTGTCTTCTCAACTCTGAGACCAGAAGAACCAGCTGGTGCCCAGCTAGCACCAAAAATTACTCTGAAAAAGATCACACCAAAGGTCCTGAATGGAGTGGAAGAAAAATGTGGGGCACAACTCAGTATTATAAAAGAGACCAAGCTTACTGGTCAGATAGAGACTGCTGGGAGAACAGGGACTGTGGCCCTGTATATATGTCTGGAACTGAGCTCAACCCGTTGGTAGAATAATCAACCAATTAAGAGCAAAGGGAAAACTTCTACCCAAAGCACACAGAGTTAGGAAAGGAGGAATGGGAACAGGAAACAAGGGGAGAAACATGGATATTCGAGGGAATACTGAGAGGATTGCAGTGGGTGGATGGAAACAGGTGAATGTGAATTGTTGGGTTGGAAACTGTTCTCTACTCTGTACACGTTCACCTACTGTATGACTGGGATCATCTTCTTCCTAACTGATATCCAGTTTCTCCAAAATGTTGGTTGAATAATGGCTTTTCCACCTTGTGATACTGTTTCTAGCATGCCAATAAATGCCTGAAATGCTTTTGAATTTCTTTCATATCTATTCTTTTCCTTTGATGAATAACTTAAACCCCAAGTTATAAGCTAATGGAAATTAGATTTTATGTCAACATGGATATGGCTGAAAGTGTAGGGGTGGACTCCAACCTATCACTCAGCTCACAGCCTGATGATGCCTTTCTTGAGAGCGATGCTTTCCTTGAGGGTGTTACTTTCTTATGAGAAAGAAACTGGGAACCTCCCTCTCTCTCTGCCTCTCTGCTTCCAGCTCGCTGGAATTCTGTCTGCTGCAAGGGGTGGTCCCACGTAAGCCAACCAACCCCAAGAGCTATTGGCAATCTGACAATGTTTGCACCGACCTTCAATCCACTTGACTGGGCACCCATCAGCCTGTGATCTTTCTGCTTCTTGCTTCACCTTCTGCATCATCAACCTGTAGCCACGTGAACCTGAAGAGGGACTTATAAACCAGTGTTAGACTTTAGGATTTGAGTTGGACCTCGCTGGGTTGCCTTATGATGTAAAATTACTTTGTGATATAAAGTTCTTTCGACTATTTATATGAGCGCCACTTGATTTGTTTCGCTAGACAACCTGACCTAATACATAGTCTTGGTCACTGTTACTTTGAGACCTGTTTTTCAATGGCTTTAATGAAAGCCAGGGAAACCTGGCATTGCTTCTCATTCTCCAGATCTAGGTGATCAAATTATATGGATCAGAAACCTGCTGCTTCATCTGAGTAGCAGTTCTGTTTTGTTTGACCCACAAGGCTGCTTTTATTTTCTCCATGGGAGAAAATACCTGCCAATCTGTTCCTTATAGATTATAGCCTTGGAAACATGATCGGACAATTCTACACTAATCTATAAAGTTGATATAAGTCAGAATCAACTTAATGGCATCCAGCAACTGGAAAACTTAAGATATAACTGACATTTGTGATCCTAGAACCTCAAATTATTCTTAGATTTGAAGATAAGACTTAATCATACACTTACCGACACAAATGAGGGAATCCACAAACATGCCACTAAGTCTCAGGTTTTAACTCTTTTATCAAAGTCCAATATGATTAGCTACATATTCTCAAACATATTACATACAAGCTGGAGAGGATCTTGATATAGGATAATGTCTGTCATCTTCTCTATTTATCTCTAAGTTTGGAATGTGCCTTGATTTAAAGTAAAAATGTTTCGACAAAACCATGTTATTAAGTGATGGTTTTCAGAGTAGAACATAAAAATGATTGGAGCCAGATATCCCATGATTGAGGGCAAGCTTTGCGGACTCAGCTTCTATTCCATATCTACAGAATGTACTCCGAAGAGTCTTTCCAGAGCTAGACACATGTGATTCTCTGAAGAAACCAGGCTTCCTGGTCAGATACAGACAGGTGAGACCCCTCAAGACTATGGGCCGAGAGCACAGAAGAAACATTCAGTTTTCCTCTAGTTTAGTGGTTCTTGCCTTCTTAATGCTATGACCCTTTAATACAGTTCCTCCCGTGGTGGTCACCCCAACCATAAAATTATTTTCGTTGTTACTTCATAACTGTACTTTTGTTGCTGTTATAAATTGTAATGCAGATATCTGATGTGCAGGATGCATTTTCATTGTTATAAATTGAATAAAATTAAAGTATAGTGATTCATCACAAAAACAATATATAATTATATATTTCTAATGACAAATAAATGAAATTTTGTCTTGAAGCATGGTGTAGCATGGGAGACAGTCTTCACAGCGGGTTCTCATATGTGGACATCTCTGCATGTGGGTGGACCCGCCTGGAGATGGAGTGATGTCTTGGATCCTAAGACCATTGGAAATGTGCTTTCTTGGCAACCCCAGTGAAGGGGGTTGTGACTCACAGGTTGAGAACCCCTGCTCCAGTTCTTTAATGCTTCCCCCCTCCCCCCACTATCATGACCCCAATTCTATCTTACAACTCTGACTAGACCAGAGGATGTATACAGGTATAGATAAGAGCTGGAAACACAGGGAATCCAGGACAGTTGAACCCCTCAGAACCAATGAGAGTAGTGGTACCAAGAGGAGAAGGGGAAGGTTGGGAGGAGACAGAGGAAATCGATCACAGTGATTGACCTATAACTCTCTCCCTGGGGGACAGACAACAGAAAAGTGGATAAAGAGAGACATAGGACAGTGTAAAACATGACAAAATAATAATAATTTATAAATTGTCAAGGGTTAGGGAGGGAAGGAGGGAGAGAGGGAGGGAGAGAGGGAGGGAGGGAGGGAGGGAGGGAGATAAATGAGGAGCTGATACCAAGGGCTCACGTAGAAAGAAAATGTTTTGAGAATGATGATGGCAACAAATTTACACATGTGCTGGGCACAGTGGATGGATTGTGATAAGAGATGCATGAGCCCCGAATAAAATGATCTTTTTTTTTTAAAAAAAACTATGGGTCTCAGTCACTCTTCTGGGACTAAATTCACTCTGGGACTAAATAGCTTACTAACAGTAAGCTATTTAATATCAACAGGGCAGCATTTGCCTAAGGACAAAATTCAGAAGATTAGGAAAGAAGGCAGAATGTAAACAGGAAACCCAGGGTGTCACCAGATAAATGAAGTACATTGAGAAGATTGCAATGGATGAGTGAAAACAAAATGTGTGCCAATTGTTGAATGTAACATTTTGTATCTCCCCTATAAGGCTTCACCTAATTCATATTAAAAAGTTAAAAACACTGGAAATCTGAAATAGGCCGGAGACCTGGAGTGGACCGGAGTCCCGGAGCAGAGAAGCGTCTTCCCTTGACTATGGAAACCAGGTTGAGTCAGCTTCTGAGCACGTCCTTAGCCAACAGCAGCAGATGGACCAACTGCGATCCCCTGTATCCCCTTCCAACCCCAAACATCAGAAATACAGCCAGTGTGACGCCGAACAACAATCACCAAAATTATGTGCAGATTATTTATAATTTCATCCTGATCCTCAAATTAACTCATAAAAGAGCAGTTGCCAAAAAGGTTAAAAGTTAAAAGCAAGAAAAATATGATTCCATAAAAACCCAAGGCACCAGAGCATGAAGATACATTTCATTCAGTTGCTTAAAATCGAAGCCCACATTTATGAAAGATTAGTAATTGCAACCTTTTGGTGGCAGATGATAGGAATGTCCCTTTGAGAAATTCGCTTCATTATTAGAGCAAGAGATCTCCATCAGGTATCAGGGGATGAGAAACAAAGGTGACAGGCTGGTGATTTAATCTTGATGGTGATATCAGCACCCTAATCGGGTCCTGGACAGTCCTCAGGGAGCTAGACCAAATTCCAGTTCATCCCTAAACTCTTGCCTCCCCAATCTCATTCATGCCCGACTCATGTGCCACAAAGAAAGCCTATCTTTGGCTATATTTAGAGAATGTTAGTATATTAATCATTACCCTCTTTACCCTATCTAGTTCCAGAATACAGAAGCAGGATAGTGCTGCCGATGTTGACTCAAAGTAAGAAAGAAATGAACAATTAAAATTATCTGGAAAAAAAAAAGAGGTGAAATAACACAATGACGTGGGACAATCCCATCACAGAGCAGGTCTGAGACGGAGCAAGTGGCGTCATCAGGGTTGCCATAGAGGACTCGTTCTCAAACTTCAGTGTGCATCAGAATGACCTGAAAGGCTGTGCACACACGCAGATGCCTGGGTTCCACCCCACAGTCTCAGATTCAATAGGTCTGCAGCAGACACTGAGATTTTGCATTTCTAGCAACTTCCTAGGTGCTGCCAGTGCTCCTGTTAATCCAGAGACTAGACTCTGAGAGCAACTTCTAGGAGAGAGACTTGCCATTGGGCTAGATGTTGCACTAGATAACTAGATAATTAGTCTCTCTTTCGACTTTAAAAGGAACTCTGGTGAAGTAAGGGGTTATGTATTGAGCTGCGAACTATGTGATCAGTGGTTCAGTTCCACATGCTTCTCCATGGGAGAAAGAGGAGGCTTTCCACTCCTGTAAAGATTTTAGAGTCTCTGAAACCGAAAGGGGCAGTTCTGTTCACTGGATGGCAGTGAGGTGGTTTTGAGTGTCATTCCACTTTGGAAGTCTCTGGATCCATGGAAGTTCTACCCAGGGCAAACATTCAGGTTCCAAGAAGGATGATTTGTCCAATATGATACTTCTTTTACTTTTAGTTCAAGGAGGTGGAGCATTCATTATATCCTACCATTATGTTATATTTTCAAGGTACTATTTAAAAAACACACAACACTCAAACTCCGCTGCCATCAGGTAAATGCCATCTCCTTGCCACCCTATCGGATGAGGAAGAGTGTCCCTGTGACTTTCCAAGACGGTGTGTGACTCTTTACAGGAGCTTCCTGCTCTGGCTGGTGGCTTCCACAGGCCGATCTTATGGATCGCAGCTCCACTATCACCACTCCACCACCCTACAGCTAATCACTCCAGCTCTCAGAGACCATACGATTAGGAGAGCAAGTCCTAACACCTCCGATTTGCTGTTGTCTAATGTTCACTGATTTGACCAGATGTATTACAGCTCACTATTCTCTGACCTATGAGAGGCACACAAGGGATGCCTCAACCGGAACCAAACCAACTGTCATCAAGTCCACTAGGACCCAGAGTAACCCTGTGCAGGAGTTCCAAGATTGTAAACCTTTCCGGGAGCAAATACACAGGTAAATAGCAACAGCAATTCAATCCAATCTTTTTTTTAAATTTTCCAAATAATTTTATGGAATTAGCATCGCCCTGATAACAAAGCCAAACTAAGATCATTCTCATGAATACCAAGCACTCGATCCAATCTTAAAAGCACTTTCAACTATGACCTTTCCAACCCTTGATTTAGTCATGTACAAAAAGGAGATGATACCTACAGGACGATTGTGAGAATTAAATCAGACTATGTTTGTCAAAGTGCTCAGCAGAGGACCGAGTGCATGTTGTCAATAAATAGTTATTTTGTCTGGGATGATTCAGATAGGAAGTAGGACTTGATCCAGACCCTGAGGATTTAGGAAACAAGTTCTCGGCTATTCTCTGTAGAACTGGTGGACAAGGTGTTTTTCCAACTATCCTCACTGTGATCTGGTTCCACTGCTGCCAAAGATACCCCTTGTCTACTAATCACGACAAAACTGAGTTCAAAGGACCCTGTAAGAGCAATGTCATCACAGGGATATCTCCTTACAAGGTCACTGCAGCAGAGTTTCTTGACCTAACATCGTGAACTCTTTGGGTCCAATGGTTTTCTCTTATGAAGGACTATCCTGTGCGTGGTAAGATGCGTAGCACCATGGTGGCCTCTACCAACAAAGAGCTAGTAGACTCTTCTCTATCTTAGTTGTCATTTTCAAAATGTCTGCAGACTTTCCCAAATCCTCCTAGGGGTAAAATTATCCCTAGTTGGAAAAAACATGAAGTTGCCCCTCCCCCCAAACAAGCGAACAGTGCTGCCATCTGGTTGCTTCCGACTCATAGTGGCCCTATACGCCAGAGAACAGCTGCATAGAATTTCTGTGGCCGTGACTTTGACAAAGCAGTCTGCCATACTCTTCCCCTGCATATTGGCTGGGGGTTTCAATCGCCAATTTTCTGTTAACCCGGCTAAGGTTTAACCACTTTATCACCAGAGCTCCTCTATAAAGTTACCAACTTTTGAAAATAGTAATATGAATAACTTTCTAGTATAAAAAGAACCCTATTCCAATGGCCAGCCAAGGTTTAACCACTTTGTCACCAGAGCTCCTCTATAACGTTGCCAACTTTTGAAAATAGTAATATGAATAACTTTCTAGTATAAAAAGAACCCTATTCCAATTCATGGGCCCAGATTTCCAAGGCTGTATAATCTTTAGGGAAACTGCCTGACACAACTTTCCTCCCTCAGAGCAGCTGGTGGGTTCAAATTTTGGACCTTTTAGTTAGCCATTGTGTGTGCTTAACCATTGTATTATTACAAGGACTCCTTAGTACAAGTATGTCTCACGTGATATCTGATACATACTTAGATTGAAAAAAAGATCATCGCTTTTCATATATATATATATATATATATATATATAGAGAGAGAGAGAGAGAGAGAGAGAGAGAGAGAGAGAGATACACTCAGTCAGTGAGTGAAGAAATGACGAGAAGTCCAGAGACACATTAGGATTAGAATGAAAAGGACTTGATGACCAAACACAACCCACAGGTGCCGAAGAAGAAAGTTCTCAGGAGACCACTGGAGCGTCTGTTTTTATCACACAGGTGCTGTGGATGCTAATGATGAAGGTGGACCCACAACAGTCATTCAGTTCGCTCATTTACTCCACTAGCCTTCGCCTATGTATACTGCCAGTTATGGCTACAGGAGTTTATGAGATCTGTAACATCGCCAATTCCCATTGAGTTGACCCCAACTCGCGGCCACCCCATGTTCCCCATAGGAGAACTGTGCACCACAAGGATTTCAATGGTTGAGCTTTCAAAGACAGATAAGTCATCAGGTCTTTCTTCTGAGGTGCCTCTGGGTAGATGCATTTGGCAGCCCACCTAAGGGGTCCAACAAGATCACAGGGACTCCACTGAAGGCTGCAGTCTGATGGGAACGTACTGACAAGCATTGAGACAGTGCCAGTAGAGTGTGATGGGTCTACAAAGGGGAAGGACGTGGGTGCTGGGGGAAGTCTGGGGAGTGGCACATACACATAAGGGTTGGCAACTCAGTGGAATGCACTGGATGAGGGTTATCTTTTCTGTTTTGTTTTTTTAATGTCATTTTACTGGGGGCTCTTACAGCTCCTCTAAAAAATCATTTTATTGGGGGATCGTACATCATTTATCACGATACACACATACATATACTGTGCCAAGCACCTTCACATGCCTGCTGCCGTCATCATTCTCCAAATATCTGCATTTCCACTTGAGCCCTTAATATCAGCTTTTCATCCTTTCCCCCCCTCCCTGTCCCCCTCTCCCCCCCAACCCTCATCTTACAGCTCTTATAACAACTCATACATCAATTATATCAAACATAATTATACATACCATATATACTCGAATATAAGCCAATTTTTCCTAGCACATTTTAATGCCATTTTGTGGTAAAATTAGGTGCGTCAGCTGATATTTGGGTGGGCTTACACTGGAGTATATGCAGTATATTGCCATCATCATTGCCAAAACATTTTCTTGCAAGTTTTTTAAAATTAAATCATTTTATTGGCTTATACAGCTCTTATCATAATCGATCCATCCACTCTGTCAAGCACATGTGTACATTTGTGGCCATCATCATTCTCAAAATATTTGCTTTTTACTTGAGCCCTGGGTAGCAGCTCCTCATTTTCCCCTTCCTCCCGCACCCTCCCACCCTCAGGAACCCTTGATAATATATACATTATTTTTATTTTCGTATTTTACACTGTCTACTGTCTCTGGCACTTGGAAGAAAGTTGAGGGCAGTCCTAGTCCTTCGCCTGTGTCACCCATGCGGCCCCACAGGTCGTGGGGGAAGCTTGCTTCCTGACTGCCTTCCAAAGAGCAGTGTTCAGGAAGTCTGGAGCACCCTGCCCTGGCAGAACCTGCTAGCAGACGCTGATACATTCTTCCAAACTGGAATGACTACTGACTTCCTGGAACAATGACTTGAAAGACTAAAAGATGAAATGCCCTGTGTCTGGGGTCCGTTCTGGATTCCGGAGCCCGGCGTGCAGCAGCGAGGGCGGCCTGGCAGAAGGGCCGCACCTACACCCCGCTGAAGGCCAGGCTTCGCTTCGCTACTCGCCAAACTGGCCCCCACTGCCGCCTCGTATAGCCTGCGCATCCATAAATTATCACTTCATTAGGCACATCGTAGCACCAGTAAAATTATATCTGCAAAACGCTCCATTAAAGGACTCCGGGTGAGTCATGAAGATTAAAGAAAGCCCGTTTCTAAAATCCTGGCATTTCTTGGGAAATTCCCTGGGGCGACTCAGCAGGGAATTAAATTGCCTTGTTCGGTGGCGGCAAGAGCCTTTGTAACTTTCGGAGCCCAGAGACACAGCCTCTTCTCATCTCCTTCTGGATCTTCCCGCCGGGCTGGCAGGGTGGATTTCGTTCGTGTCAAGGGTGGCGAAGATTTAGAAGTGTCTGGGTGGTAAATGGGCCATGATGCTGGGCGGGGCCAGTCCGCCTGAAGATATGCCACACCTTGGTGTCAAGGTGGGCGTGTGATCTTCAGAGCGTGGGCATGGTAGGTCCTGGCAGGTGGAGGAGCGACAGGCAAAAATTGAATGAACTCAGAAGTGGGTGAGGTCCCCGCAATCAGACTGGGAGTCTATTTGGATCACACCGGCTTAATGGTTTTATTAATCTCTGGATGCACAGCACTTAATAATATGTTTGCCACAAGACTGGATGGATGGATGAGTTAGAGATTGGATGAGCAACTGATTTAATTATATTTCATTCATTTTTTTCATTTATTTATTTATTTTCGATTTAGCCTTTGTGTGAGTATGAATTGGGTGAACGATTACAGAGCAGATCATCAGTTTTACATTCAAGAACTCATCAAACCTCTGGCTGTATTGCCAGGTTTCCAGCATTCCTTCCACCCCATCCTTGTCTTCCTCTTGTTCTATATTGTTTTCCCTTCATTCAAATAACACTTCTCTACCCTCTAGCCTATGGTCTCCCCTCTCCCACCTCCCCTGCTTTGATTATGATTTTAAACAGTGGGAGGGAGAGGAGGCTTCCTAGGCCTGTAAACATGTGGCGTCTGGGAAAGGCACGTGGCCATTCTGCTCTGTTCTCTAGGGCTGCCCTGAGGCAGCATGGGCTCCAGGGCAGGGAGGTGGGAGTGTGGAGAGTTGGCTCGTGAGGGAATTTGAAACTCACAGGACTTTTCTCAAAGCAGAAAAGCAAATTCACTGTTCTGCGTCAGCCCGCAGATGTGGAACACAGGGAAAGAACTTAAGTGCCCAGTAACGTGATGAATGGATCAATCGCACGTGCAATGGAATCTCACTCCACTGTAAAGAAAAGTGAGGCACACAGCGTGGCTAAGTCTTAGAAACATTATGCTGAGTGAAGACTGTATGATTCAACATATATGAAATAGGCAAATGTATAACAACCAAAGTTTATGGGTGGCTCTTGGAGTGGAAAAGAAAGGGCCTCCCTGTAGAGGGCATGCATTTCCATGACAGCAGTGGGATAACGTGGAGATGGGTAGTGTGGCAGGTTTCTATGACTAGCAGCAGAATAAAATGCAGCTGGATAGTGTTGCAGGTGTCTATGATCGTGGTGGAGTAGCGTGGAGATAGATAGTGTGGTAGCTGCACACTGTGATGAATGTCGTCAGTGCCATTGAAATGGACAAGAAGGTGCTGCCCTCGCAGTAAAGGGCCTTCTTTCTACCTGAACACAAGTCCTTGCTCTTTGAATAACTTAGTGGGTTTTGTTAATGAGTCTATTCTGTTAAAACAAATTATTATCTGAGCCTCTTTTACGCTTCCCCACAGCATTTTTGTATGATGCATTTAGCTGATTGGCACCTCACTCCCTGGGAAGAACAGGCAAGGTGGGAGGCTAACTTGGATTGTAAGAATATGCACAAGCGCCTGGCAGTGAAAGCGCTACCACAGACTCAGGCTTTGGGAGCCAGTCTAAGAGGAGATTGACGCCTGGGGTGAGTTTGGGATTCAGGGCATCACAGAAGAATTGACTTGAGCTGAGTTTTATGAATACTTAAGAATTTGCATACAGGCAAACAGGACAGGAAGGAATTAAAGTGCTGATTGCTTCAGAGTGTGCCAAGGTTGGCCCGCTGTCCTAGACCCAGTTTCGACATCAAGACATAAACAGCTTGATTAAATGCTATAATGTGCACAATTTTGTAACAACAGTGATATAAGCTAACAAAAAGTGTGAGTTTACATAGATAAATATGCCTGTGTACACAGATGTACATGTACAGGTATAGCTGTTGGTGCTAGGTGCTATCAAACTGGTGTTGTCGCATAGTGACCTCATATGCAATGGAACTAGCTCCCTTGTCCTTCTTCAGCTTCACAATCATGGTCATGTTTTGCTGGTACCTGCCGGCTTCTTGGCTGGTGCTAGCCGGCTTCTTGAACTTGTTCTAATACTCTTTCCCATGACTAAGGAACATCAATATTTTATGTGAAGTTCACCACATTCTCATTCTCATCCACCATCTCTTGAAACACAGCCAAGCTGCTTCTCGTTCCGTCCTTGGTAGTTTCTATCTACTAACATAAACTAAGCTACATATATCTAAACAATCACTACAGTAAAACACCTGCACTATTATGTGAAAAGCAAAATATGCTGGGAATGAAGGTCATCATGCCCTAGAGTTATGCTACAAAAGCAACTCCTGTTATCAGGACAGCTCCGAAGAGTTATGTAGCAAAAGGCAACTTCTGCTTTCAAGACAGCTCCAAATAGTATTAACCCTTTGGTTTCAAGGCAACTCCCAACAATGTCTGAGCCCATTGTTACAGCCGCTCAGTCACACTGCAGTGTCGAGGGTCTTTCAATATCTGTATATCAACATCTAGATAGAAAGATATAGAGATGTAGATCTAGAGATAGCTATATCAACTGTGAAAGACCCTCACACTGCAGTTTGATATGATTGATAGATAAATGGTAGATAGATAGATGATGCTGTAAATATATATTCATATAAAAAATGACACACATAGTGAACATCATTATGGACATCATTATGGATAGCCCCAAACACTTCTTGGAACTGGTTTATTGGGTTTGAGGGTTTAGGATCACAGTCTTGTGGGACAACACAGTCCATTGGCACAGTGGAGCTCATTAAGGTAGTGTCCTATAACCAAGTTTGGTGAGGCTTAAGTGCTTTGCAAGCAGCCTTCTGATAAACTGTTCCTGGACTCGATACACCAGAGCAAAAGACAAAAAAGGGAACCAAAAACTTTAAGAAGAAACTCGCCTTCCCAACGAGCAGTCTGCAGACCTCACCTCAGTTCCCTTGTGGCCAGCTACACTCCCACCAACTCCAACCATGACGCCATAGATGGACCTGGAAGAATGTAGCATACAATTCAAATCCCTGCAAACATAGAACTGACTCACTGGACTAGTAGAGACTAGAGGAATCCTGCAGCTTTCACCCTGGGACACCTTTAAACTTGAGGCCCAAGCCACTCCTGGAGCTTACCTTCCCATCAAATAACAATTTGCCTCATAAAAGAATAATATACCCATGAGTAGCTGCTTCTCTAGAAACATCCAAGTGCATGGTAGAACAGGATACTAGGCCAGTTTTCCTCCCTCTTGACCCAAGTATTCCTCACTCATTCCACAACAGAAATTCCTTCTCTGTCTTTTAAAATATTAATGATAGTCTTTTCTTTCTTACTCTTTATTTGTATTTCTATATTTATGCTATCATTTTTTCTTTTTGTTGTTTTGTTTTTTATTGTTTCTTTTGAGTTTCCCAGTTTGTGAAGCACAAAAGGAGTGGATGTATAAAGACAATAACTGATGACTTATAGGGTACTTGGGAGGGAGTGGGAACTTGGGAGCAAACAACAAATTCAGCAGGGGGTTAGATAGGGAGACAGCATTAGAGCTGATTTTGGTGATATATATACAACTCTTTTAACTATTTAGCTATAGAAATGCATGACATGTGAATACTATATCAAGAAAACTACTAAAAAAAAGAAGAAACCAAATTTGACCAATGGTTACCGTGGTGAAGAAGAAAGTTGTTGCTTAGGGGGCACTGAATGTATGTTAATAATGGTGGAATCATTTGGAAAAGAATATCAGCACAAAGAGTATAATAAATTTCTACATGTAGAAATTGAACTGATTGTGTACATTTTTGCCACAATTAAAAACATATATCAATAACAATGAGTTCAAGGTAGAAGAAATATAATAACACTATTTTTTAAAACTACCTAAGTGGGGGCTGAGCCCTGGTGGCGTAAGTGGTTGAGTGCAGGACTGCGGCTCATGAGCTTTGCAGTTCAAATCCAGCGGCGGCGGCTCTCAGGAGCAGCACTGGGTAGCACCCACAACCACCAGAGGCAGTGATGGCCCCCCCAAAAAAATCATCTAAGTGGAAAAAAGGGGGGAACCCACAAACCAAAGATTAAAAGTTTAGGAGGTGTGGCAGAGAGGACCTTAGGGCCCACACCTCTACCACCCCAAGTGAGACATGATGTCCCTCAATGACCCCTAGCACTACTCAGGACAGCACTGGAGACACAGTGCAGGAATTGTTCCTGATCTGACCGCAACACACTGGCTTGAAACACTAAGGGCGTGCAACAGAACAGCAAGGGGAACAAAGCAATGACGTCCCTTGGGACTTGAATAGACTTTGGTACTAGGACATGGTACCCCATCAGACACAATTGGAAAACACTCCTGAAGGTCAACAGACAGACCATGAACTATTTATAGGTTTTTCTTTTGTTGTTGTTGGTGGTGGTTTTTATGTTGTTCTTTTCTTTTCTTTTGTTCCTTTGTTTTGCTCTGTCTTGTTTCTATGCTTACTATTGTCTCTGCACGTCTATCTAGATAAGATAGCCAGAATAAATAATCCAGGGGAGAAAAGAAAGGACCCAGGGTTCTGGGGGCACAGGAGAGAGGAGAAGGTGAGAGAAAGGAAGTGGGTGCTAACAAACCAAGGGACAAGGGAACAACAAGTGACCTAAAATTGACGGCAAGGAGGGTATAAGAGGGCTGGTAGGACTTGATCAAGGGCAATGTAACTAGGAGGAATTACTGAAACCCAAATGAAGGCTGAACATGATAGTGGGACAGGAGGAAAGTAAAAGGAAACAGAGGAAAGGATTAGGAGGCAAAGGGCATTTATAGAGGTCTAAATATAGACATGCACATATGTGTACATGATGATAGGGAACTAGATCTATGTACATATATTTAAAGGCTTAGTAATACGATAGCAGATGGGTGGACATTGGGCCTCTACTCAAGTACTCCCTCAATGCAAGAACACTTGGTTTTAATATCCTGGCATGCCATGATGCTCACCTTCCCCACATGATCACTGAAGACAAAGTGGGTGCATAAATAAATGTGGTGAAGAAAGCTGATGGTAGTCACATATCAAAAGATAAAGTGCCTGAGGTCTTAAGGACTTGAAGATAAACAAGCCATCATCTAGCCAAGAAGCAATAATGTCTACATGAAAGAAGAACACCAACCTGTGTGATCCTCAGGCATCAAAGACGCAGAACAAAAAAAATCATATCAATGTGAATGGGGGGGGAGTACAGAGTGGAGACCCAAGACCCATTTGTAGACAATTGGACATCCCCCTGCAGAAGGGTCAGGGAGAGTTGATAATCCAGTCAAAGTGCAGTATGGCATTATTGAAACATTCGTCTTTCCTCTAGCTCTTTATGCTTCCCTCCACACACATTCAATTCATGAACCCAATTCTAGCTTACAAATCCAGACAAGAGCATGTACATGGGTACAGCTAAGAGCTGGAAACACAGGAAATCCAGGATAGATAAACCCCTCAAGACTAATAATGACAGTAGCGATACCAGGAGGGGAAGAGGAAGGTTGAGGGAGAAAAGGGAAACTGAGAACTTTGATCTATATATAATCCACTCCCAGAGGAGTGGACAACAGAAAAGTGAGTTAAGGGAGACATTGAACAGTTAAGACATGGAAAAATAATAATAATTTATAAATTATCAAGGGTCTGTGAGGGAGGGTGGGGAAAAGAGTGGGGGGGAAATGAGAAGCTGATACCAAGGGCTCAAGAAGAAAGAAAATGTTCTGAGAATGATGTTGGCAACAAATGTACAAATGTGCTTAACACAATGGATGGATGGTTTGTGATAAGAGTTGCATGAGCCCCCAATAAATGATTTTTTAAAGGTAGCATCTGGAATTTTAAAGGGTTGAAGATCAACAAGTGGCCATGTAGCTGAGAAGCAACAAAATTCACATGGAAGCACACCAGCCTGTGTGATCAGGAGGTGTTGATGGGATCAGGTATCAGGCATCAAAGACCCAGAACAAAAAATTGTATCAATATGAATGAGGGAAAGTGCAGAGTAGAGACCAAAGTCAATTGTAGACAATTGGACATCCCCTTACAGAAGGATCACAAGGAAGAGATGAACTGGTCAGGATATAGTATAGCGCCAATGATGCATACAACTTTTCTCTAGTTCTTTAAGGCTTATACACACACACACACACACACACATCATGATCCCAATTCTACCTTACCAATCCAGCTAGACTACAGCATGTACACTGGTACAGATAAGAACTAGAAACACAGGGAAACCAGGACAGATAAACCTCTCAGGACCAATAATGAGAGTAGTAAAACCAGGAGGGAAAGGGAAAGGTTGGGGTATAAAGGGCAAATCGATAACAATGATCTACATATAAGCCCCTCCCAGAAGGAGAAACACCAGAAAAGTGGATGAAGGGAGACATTGGTTAATGCAAGACATGGGGGGGAAAGTAACTGATAAATTATCAAGGGTTCATGAGGGGGTGGGAGGAGGAAGGAGGGGTTGAAACCAAGGTCTCATGTAGAAAGAAAATATTTTGAAAATGATGATGCCAGCATATGTACAAATGTGCTTGGCACACGGATATCTGTATAGATTGTGATAAAATGATTTTTTTGAAAGGAATGGAAAGCTATCTATATACACAATGACCAACACCATGTGTGCCCAGAAAGGCAGATGTGAGAACAAACAGGAGACTCTCAGAGCATTCTGTTTCCACAGTTGGTGTCACTTTCCTTGCATGTGCAGCTTGCTTCTAAGGGATTTCCAGAGAGTTACCTTGCTTTCTATGGTGGCTCACACGTTTTTCAAATCTTTGCTTCACTAGTCCATCAGTGTGTCTTTGCTTGGCCTAGTCCAGTCACTCTCACATTCCAAAACAGTCAAACCTGCGCCATGGAAACTGTTACTGTTGGTGCCATTGGGTCAATTCTGACCCAAGTGATCTGTGCACAGCAGAAAGAAACTGTCCACGTAGGTGACATCCTCATAATTGTTCCTAGGCGTAAGCCCATTGTTGCAGCCACTGTGTCAATCCATTTCCTTAAGTGCCATCTTCTTTCACTGTCCCTCTACTTTAGCAAGCATGATGTCCTTCTCTTGAGACTGGTAGGATGGCCAAAGTAGGCAATATGGAGTCTTGGAATCCTTCTCTTCGAGGAGTATTCTGACTGTACTTCTTTCGAGCAGACTTTTTGGCTCTTTTGGCAGTGCACGTAGTACTTTCAATAGTCTTCTCCAGCACCATAATTCAAAGACCTCGATGTTTCTTCAGTTTTCTTTACCCTAGGTCTAACTTTTACAGACATATAAAGCCATTGAAAATAGTATGGCTGAGAAAAAAATTTTTAAAAGAAAATACTATGGCTGGGGTCAGTCTTCGAGGTTAACATCCTTGCTTTTCAATATTTTAAAGAGAATCTGTGCAGCTGGTTCACCCAGTGCGATTTGCCATTTGCTCTGTCGACTGCCGCTTCCATGAGCATTGATTGTGGCTCCAAACAAGACGAAATCCGGACAACTCCAATCTTTTCTCCATTTATCACGATGCTGCCTAATGGCCCCATTGTGAGAATTTGGGTTAGTTTGTTTTTGTTTTGTTTTACATTAAGCTGTAATCCACATTGAAGGCTGCAATCCTGGACCTTTACCAGCTCGTGCTTCAAGTGTCCTCACTTCCAGCAGCCAGGGCTGTGCCATCTGCCTATGAACGGTGGTTGATGACCCTTTCCCATCCTGATGTTGCCTCTCCTTCATGCAATCCAGCTTTTTTGATTATTTGCTCAGCATGCAGATTGAATAAAGTAAGAAGATGCAACCCTGACACACACCTTTCCTGATTTAAAACCAGGCATTATCCCCTTGTTCTGTTTGCATAACTGCCTCTTAGATCCATGTACAGGTTTCCCACATGTACAATTAAGTGTCCTGGAATTCCCATTCTTCTCCAGGTTACCCATAGTTGAACAAACTATGATTCACACAATCAAATACCTTGGCATCGTCAATGTCATTCCGGTTGTCTCTGATTTCAACAATGAAATCCATGTCTTCTTCTGAATCTTGCCAGAACTTCTGGCAACTCTCTGTCAATGTACTGCTGCAACCATTGTTGCATGATCTTCAGCAAAAATTTACTTGCATGTCATATCATTGTGATATCAATGATATTCTTCTATAATATTCAAAATTCTACTGGGTCACCTTTCCTTAGAATGGGTACAAATATGGATCTCTTCCAATCAGTTGGCTAAGTAGCTGTCTTCTGAACTTGGGGCAGAGGTGAATGAGTGTTTCTAATCCTCCATCAGTTTATGGAGACATTTCAGTTGGCATGTCATCATGACTTGGAGCCTTGTTTTTGACTAGTGCCTTCAATGAAGCTGGGGCTTCTTCCTACAGCACCATTGGTTCTTGCTCATATGCTGCCTCTTGAAATGGTTGAATGTCCACTGATTCTTTTGGGTACGGTGACTCAGTGTATTCTTTTCACCTTGTTTGGTTGTTTTCTACATTCTCCAATATTTTGCCTATAAGGTCTTTTAAGACTGTAAGTAGAGACTTGACTTTTTTTTCCCTTGAGTTCATTTAGTTTAAATTAGGCTGAGTGTTTTCTTCCATTTTGGTTTTCTAACTTTAGGTCTTTGCATATTTCATCAGAGTATTTTCCTTTGTCTTTTCAAGCTGCCCTTTGAAAATGCCTATTCAATTTCTTTACTTCATCCTTAACTACTCTACGATTAAGAGCAAATTTCAAAGTCTCTTCTAATACCCACTTTGACCTTTCTTTCCTGTCTTTTGAGTGATCTTTTTTGCTTTCTTCATGATGTTCTTTATGTCATTCCACAATTCATCAGCTCTTTGTCTTGGTGTTCAATGCTTCAAATCTGTCCTTGAGATGTTCTAGAGATCAAGGTGTGATCTACTCAAGGTCCTATTTTGACTTTTGTGGATTTGTTTTAATTTTCTTCACCTTCAATCTAAATGTAAATATGAGCAATTGATGGTCTGTTCTGCAGTGAGTCACCCTGTCTTCTTTTAGCTACTCATGTTGAGCTTCTTCATCTTCTCTTTGCACAGATGTAGTGAATTTGATTTTGACATATTTCACTATCGTTTGTGGGAATATATTTGAGATGAAGAACTCAATGGTCTTGCAAAATTCTATCATGCAATCTCCAGCTTCATTTCTATCACGAAATCCATATTTTCCAAAGACTATCCCTTCCTCTCTGTTTCCAACTTTTGCATTCCAATCACCAATAATTATCAATGCATCTTAAGTGCCTGTTTAATTGATTTCAGAGTAAAGATGTTTGTAGAATTCTTCAATTTGTTCATCACTAGCTTTAGTGGTTGGAGCATAAGTTTAAAAATAGCTCTATCGGGGATGAGCCCCGGTGGCGTAGTGGTTGTGCTCAGGACTGTGACCCCCTGGGATGGAGGTTCAATTCCAGCAGCAGCTCCACAGGAGCAAAGACTGGGCCTCCTACTCCCAACACCAGAGGGCAGTGATGCCCAAAAAGCAAAAACAAAAACAAAAAAAATAGTTCTATCGATTAATTTGGTAGGTGTGAGATTTGAAAATAATTAATAATCTACCATCTATCAAGGGGTCATGAGGGGTGAAGGGCATGGTAGAGGGAGGGGAAAAAAGAGGAGCTGATCCCAAGGGTTCAAATGAAAACAAATGTCTAGAAAATAACGATGGAATATATAAATGAATATGTCAGATACAAATGATGTTTGAAATGTAACAAGGGATGTAAGAGGCCACAATAAAATGATCATATATAAAAGAAGATTTAATGCCTTGGAAACTCTATATATAGTCACGATAAATCAGAATTGAGTCAATGGCAGTGAACAGCATCAGATTTACCACTTACTAGATCTGTTAGAATCAACAACAGCATCAATATCTCCACCAGTAAGACAGGAAGTAGTAAGTACTCTCATTGATTGAAGGAGCCCTGTGGTGCTGCAAGCTAAGCATTGACCTACTAACCACAAAGTTGACTGTTCAAACCTACCAGTTGCTCTGAAGGAGAAAGATAAAACTCTCTGCTCCTATAAAGACTTACAGTCTTAGAGACCCTAGGAAATAGTTCTAATTGATCCTACATAGGGTAGATATGAATTGTAATCAACTCAAAGGCAGTGGGTAGATCCCGTTTATTGTGAAAATGAGATGAGGTATTTATGTAAAGAGCCAGGCTTAGTGTCTGGTTCATACTCTATGTGTTAGGCAGGGTTCTCTAGAGAATCAAAACCAGGAAACACACACACACATACACACACACACACACAGATAGGTTTATATTGCAAAATGGAATATAACACCTAGGCAGTTCACACAGCAGAACAGAGGGCTCAGTTCAACTCATTTTCATGTAACAGTTAATAATACAAAAGTCTTTCAACTCACTTGGACTGCTGGTCCAAAGTTAAGGAAGCAAAAATTGGAATCTGCCCTCAGGCAAGACAGGCAAATTTGGTCCTGAAGGCAGCAGATAGCAGGGTGGGCCAGCATCACCATGAGCTTAGCAAAGGACCCTGATGGAATCTTTTTTTTTTAATCATTTTATTGTTGGCTCATACAACTCTTATCACAATCAATACATGCACCTATTGTATGCAAACCACATTTGTACATTTGTTACTAACATCATTCCCAAAACATCCTCCTTCTACTTAAGCCTTGGTATCAGCTCCTCATATTTCCCCTCCCTTCCTGGTCTCCCTCCCTCATAAACCCTTAATAATTTATAAATTATCATTGTTATATCATACCATACACTGCCAGATGTGTCTCTTCACCTACTGCCTGTTGTCCATACCTCAGGGAGGATGTGATATGTAGATCCCTATAATTGGTTTTCCCTTTCTACTTCACCTTCCCTCCCCCCACCCGGTATCACCACTCTCACCACTGGTCCTGAAGGGATCCTCTGTCCTGAATTCCCCAAGTTTCCAACTCCTATCCGTACCAGTGTACATCCCATGGTTTAGCCAGATATGTAAGGTAGAATTGGGATCATGATAGTGGAGGGAAGGGAGCATTTAAGAACTACAGGAAAGTTGCATATTTCATTGTTTCTACTCTGTACCTTGACTCCCCGAGACCCTTCTGTAAGGGGCTGTCAGTTCACCTACTGATGGGCTTTGGGTCCCCAATCTGTACTCCGCCTCATTTATAATGATATAATTTTTAGTTCTTTGATGCCTGATACCTAATCCCTTCAACACCTGTAGTCACACAGGATGGTGTGCTTCTTCCATGCAGGCTTTGTTGCTTTTGAGCTAGATGGCCGCTTGTTGACCTTCAAACCTTTAAGATGCCAGATGCTATATCTTTTGATAGCCAGGCACCATCAGCTTTCTTCACCACTTTTGCTTATGCACACATTTGTCTTCAGTGACTGTGTCAGAAAAGTTAGCATCATGGAATACCAATTTAATAAAACAAAGTGTACTTGCATTTAGTGGAGGTCCAATACCCATCGCTGTCTTAATACTAACCCTATAAGTATATGCATGTAGATTTATTTCTCCATCATAATATATAAATATACTTAACCTATGTACAAGCTTATATTTAAACCTCTATAAATGCCCTTTATCCCTTAATTCTTTCTTCTATTTTCTTTTACTTTTCTCTTGTCCCACTATCATGCTCAGCCTTCAATTGAGTTTCAGTAATTTCTGTTACATTACTTTTGATCAATCCCTATCAGGCCTCTGACACACACCTTGTCACTGATTTTGAATCACTTATTGTTCCCTTATCCCTGGGTTGGTCAACACCACCTCCTTAGCACCACCTCCCCATCTCCCATGTCCCCCCAAAACTATCAGTTCCATTGTTTTGTCCTCCAGACTGTTCCCCTGATAGAATCTTGAACTCAAGTGATGTACATACAGCTACACACAATCCACCAGCCTTGTGCTAAAGTGATGTACACATCAACAACACTGCAAAGCAGATCTCATGAAGCCCCATGCTCTAGTGGCACAATCCATGGGTTGGTTCAGCTTACAAGTAGTGCAGCACAAAGTTGAGGCAAAGAGCCAGTTCAAGCAACAATCACCAGGGAGGAAGAAAAACAGGATGTTGGCAGAGGAAAGTATTTATCCGGTTACCCTTCAATCAAGCTGCGAAGTGATTAAACTCCACTGACATGTTTCTATGGAAGCCTAGTTGGCACAATAAAACTATTATATGCTGTAATTTACTTCTAATAATAACTATTCTTTTATTTATTTATTTATATACATACATACATACACACACAGTGTTCATCATGTTCCAAACTCTATCATTGGGTAGATGTTAAGAATATGAGGAGTACCTCCCCCCAAAAAAAAATTGAATTGGGCAGAGCAGAGCTTTGGTAGTATGCATTTTTCCCACTGGGTGAGCACTGAGAAAGTCGTTCTGAGGTAGTACACGCACTGACATCACCTGGGAAGGTTCTCTCTGGTCAGTAAATTTTTCCTTAAAAATAGTTTCACTCAAACCTCATTTTTTTTGGCGGTCAATTTAAGAGAATAGATTGCAACTGTGAAATTTTGTTTCCTGCTCAGTAAAAGTGCTGCAGAAACTGTTGTGATGTTGAACACAGCTTACAAGGATGGTGCAAAGAGAAATATTCAAGTGTAGTTTTCTTGTCTCAAAAAAGGTGAAATATTGATGGACAGCAAACCTCATGCTGGATGTCTGTCAACTTTTCAAACAGACAAAAATGTCAACTCATAGCTTGGGGTACATTTCATGAGGTCAGAGTAGTAATCAAGCTTTCCATGGAGAGGTTTTAAAAAGATTGCATAACAGCAGAGGTAGTATATTAATGTGACTTCGTGGTTTTATATACATTATATGAGGTCACATGAGCATATTACAACAGAAAGTCTCATACATTTTCTTTAATAAAGAAAAAGTTATCATTTTTAAGCAGTGACATTTCCATGTTGTCTATATTTGAAAAACATTTCTTGCTACCACCTTATGCCTGTTGGAAGTAAAATTTCAATTAAAAAATATTGCATAACAGTGTGAGACAAAAAAATAGCTGATACTGTAAGAGACCTCAACAAAAAACATTTTTAAGGCCCAACTTGGGGAAGATGGGGGACTGATTTTACCACCATGACAGCACACCTGCTCATACAGTCATCTCAATGCACCAGCTTTTTGGCAAAAAAACTCATGCTTCTCTTGCCCCACACACTTCACTCTGAGCAAACCTTTGTTTCTGTGAATGCAGAGGGACATGAAAGGACAGCAATTGGGTGATATAAAAAGGGTGAAGAAAAAAATCAGGGAGGTGCTGTCAGCCACTCAAACAGATGACTTTGAAAAATGTTTCCAAGAATGGAATGACAGATTTGACAAATACATTAAGTGTAATGGAGAGTACTTTGAAGGTGAAAAGGTTGTTTAAAAAAATTTTTTTAGGGGCTGAGCCCCAGTGGCGTAGTGATTGTGTGCAGGACTGTGGCCCACTGGGACGGAGGTTCAATTCCAGCAGTGGGGCTGGGCCTCCTACTCCCACCACCAGAGAGCAGTGATGCCCCCCCCAAAAAAAATTTTTTTAAATTACATAGATAGCTTTGAAAAATAATTCTGGGCTTTTTGGGGACCCCCTCATAAAGCACTGAACAAAGGACAAAATGTCTATCCTCCTGGAGCTTGCTCTCCTTGAATGCCACACCACACACGTACACACAATGCCCCCACCACCACTATGACATGAATGTAAAGAAGTAGTTGTAATTTCCATCAGGCATTTTTCAGGCCAGGAATGTAAACTTTTGGCTGAAAAGCACAGTTCCATTCATGACAGAGCATACTAGCCAACTTTCAAGGTCATCCAAGGCCGTTGTCGCAAGTTACTACCCAGTCAGGCCGGCTCATAGTGACCCAGGTACAACAAAATGAAATGCTGCCTCGTCCTCTGCCTTCCTCCCAATCATTGCTATTATTGGATCCATTGTGGAAGCCACTGTGTCCATTCCTATCATCGAGGGTCTTCTTTTCCCGACTGTCTGCTTTTCCTCTATTGTCCCTAGGCTTGTGGCCATTGTTGCAGCCACTCCGTCAATCCGTCTCCTTGCGGAGCATGTGGGAGGCGGGACCAGGACAGGGCAGCATTTTGCTCCATGGCACAGAAGGCTGCTGTGGAGAGAAACCGACCCGATCGCAACAACTACTTTGCCAAACACAAGGGATTTGATTAAGGCACAGTGGAACAAGGTTGTCTTTGTCCACTGCTACATATCAATTAATTCATGATATTCATATTTCTGAGCTAGAGTACATGGATATAAATGGCCCTTGTCAAGAAGGTCGCTATCTCGAGCATCCTGAATCACATAAGAAAATGGTACCCAATGGCACTGAGAATCTGTTCTAGGTTTGTGATGAATACAAGTATATGCCAGATTTGAGGCTCTTTGAGAGTCTAGGTTTCCCACACCACATTCATTGCACTTAATTTAACAGGCAACTAGTAAATATTTGTAAAATAAATCATAAGCTATTCTATGATTATGGGGCTGATGATTCCATGACCTGGTATGTGAACTCATTATAGCATTTATTGCACTATGCTGTAATTGTTTCATATGTCTCCCCCTCCCCACCTCGTGTCCCCAGAACTACGTGCATTAAGGAGTCAATGCGTAATAAATGTTCATTGGAGAGAGGCACGGGCGATATGTGAACTGATGGATGAATGTTTATGATCCACAAAGTACAGGCTATGAAAACATAAAACATAAAGGCTACCTTGGAAATCAGTTGATAAAATTCAAGAGAGCCCAGGTAATACAGTCACTTAAATGGGCCCATACATGATGGAGATGACGTAGAATTCGTCTCAGGGCCACCCACTCCATTTTGTAGTCAGATGGAGTCTGAGTACTACTGCCTCTCTATCCAGTGTCCGATACTCTCTGGGGCAGAAACAATAGGATAAGATCAGAATTTTCCAGCCTTTTCTCAAGTTTTGGAACCTCCTCTATGTCATCTTGAGGGTTAATGCAAGGGAGAAAGAAGCAGATAGAAGTGTAAAGGTGGTAGAAAAGAGGAAATAAAGAATTGAATACCTGGCTCTGGCAAATTTTTAGACAGCCCTTCTGAATCTTTGTTCCTCTCTCATTCAAAGTTCTTGCAAGGCAAGGCAAGATTCTGAAAGTGGACGTGCATTTATACACTCTTTCTGGATTAGCTGCTGATAATAGCTAGAAGGTAAAAGTGGATTTCTAGATGAAGACAAACATAAAGGAGCCAATTGTGTTCTAGAAGGTCTGAAAATAATTCAACCCTTTCATAGAGGTAGTCATTTGAACGGCACAAGAAGATATTTCGGGGAATAAAATCAAGAGGGATGTGTCTCAGAATTGTATCCTTTCACCCTATTTTTTCCATCTGTATGTTGTGCAAATAGCCCAAGAAGCTGGACTGTAAGAAGAAGGTGGTGTCGGGTTTGGAAGAAGACTCCTTCACCTTCAAAAGGCAGATGGCACAACCTTGCTCGCTGAAAGTGAAGAGACCGTGAAGCACGTATCGGTGAAGATCAATAGATTAGATCTCAGCACAAAGAAAGAAAAGAAATCCTCACAGCTGGGCCAACAAGCAACATCACGCTAAAGAGAAAAAAGACTGAAGTTGTCAGTGATTTCATTTCACTCGGAACTACCATCAATTCCCATGGGAGCAGCAGTCAGGAAGTCATGTGGCATGTTGCATCGGGTAAATCTGCTGCAAAAGACCTCTTTAAGATGATAAAGAGACAAGTCCTCACTTTGAGGACTCAGGTGTTCTTGATCTAAGTCATGTTTAGACAACTGAGTGTGCAACTTTTTTATCTATCTACTTTGTAAAATTTAAATACAGATCAAGTGTTTCTAATAAAAGCATAGCACTCAATATGCTGCAGATAAGTACGATAAGAGTAGATACCTATAATAATTCTGATTTAGTATGAGATTTTTAATGTTGAAGATTTTTATTAATAATCTGTACACTGATTTCCTAAGAATTTATTGATCATCTTGATATATCAGGTTAAATAAAATATATGGTTGATTTCACTCTTTTGGCTTATTTTTCATCTCATTACAAGAAATGTTCTGGGGCTGAGCCCCGGTGGTGTAAGTGGTTGGGTGCGGGACTGTGGCCTAGAGGCTTGGCGGTTCAAATCCAGCGGCGGCTCTCAGGAGCAGTGCTGGGTAGCTCCCACGACCACCAGAGGGCAGTGATGCCCCCCTCCGCCCAAAAAAAAGAAGTGTACTGAATACCTATGTGGCTTGCATTATATATCTAGTGGAAATCACGTCTCTAAAATGATGAACACCAAAATTATACCACCCCACTGCCATCAGGTCAACTCAGACTCGGAGCAAGCCTATGAGACAGAGCAGACTTGTCCCCTTGGGGTTCCCAGGCTACAACTTTATTTTTCCCAGAAGCACTCTCCCACATGTGCCTCCCAGGGAGAGGCTGGTGGGTTCGAATGGCTGAGATGTGGTTTGGGTTACTGGCTGAGCACAGAGCCACGTCGCCACTGTGACATGCCATGAGGTGACTGGAAGTGATCCTCCCTGGTTCCCATCAACGCTGACTCACAGCAACCCTCAGGCCACTGTCCCTGTGGGTTTCCAAGGCGGTGACTCTGCAAGAGAAGAAAGTCTCAGAGTCTCCCAGGGAGTGGCTGGTGGATTCAAGCTGCCAGCCTTTGGCCTAGTAGCCTACCACACAGCTCTCCGCCGTGATGTCAGCAGACAGCCTCATCTTTGTCCCTAGGTGGAGGAATTGGCTGCCACGACACTACCAGGCCTCTAACTGTGAGCATCCTACTGGGTCTCTAGCCCTCGAACTTCACTCCTTCCAGAGAATTGCTTCTTCAACTCTATTTTTCATATGGCACCACCCCTTAGTTACCTGTCATCACCAATCAGTTTGCAGTCAAGACTCCCGTTCAGTTCTGGACTTTACACAACACATGTATCTTCCATCTCAAGTGATCTGCTAAATTTGTATGGTTTTTTTAGTGCTTGTATTCCCTTCCCCAGAAGTCCTGGCAGTGTAGTGGTTAAGTGATCAGCTGCTCACCAAACATTTGAACCCAACTGCTCCGTGGGACAAGGATGTGCCCAGCCCATAAAGATTATAATCTGCGGCAGGGCCTTTCTGTCCCTTGGGCCCACTGTGAGTTGGAATTGACTCCAAGATAATAAATTTGGTTTGACAATTTGGAGGGGGGGCATCACTGCCCTCTGGTGGGAGTAGGAGGCCCAGCCTTGCTCCTGGAGAGCTGCAGCTGGACTTGAACCGCCAGCCCAGTGGGCCGCTGTCCCATATACAAGCACTACGCCACCAGGGCTCAGCCCGGTTTGACAATTTTTTAATCCCCTCTATTACCACCCTTTTCCTCAAATGCCATCATATCTCTTCTTTAATTCACATTGCCCACTTCCTTTAAGGTATGAATCCAAATCCAGCTCCCACATAAATATTTCCCATATTAACCCACATCCTGCAACTTTTTCCCCAAGATCCCAAGTGACTTGGGCCTTTATTTCCAGCCATGCTGGTTTAACTACCTTGTGCCCAGGGCTTGTGTGGCCAGTTAGTCTACAAGCTCCTATAGAATATAGTGTCTACCTGCTCCATATTTTATATTTCCCAACAATACTATCTGCTCAATAAATATTAAGGTGATACTACCATAAATCCTAATGAAAGGAACACATGAGTGGGTTTTCATGTGTTGATACGTCTTCTTGTAGATGCTTTTCATGTGGTGTGAGACCACATCTAGCATGCCACTTTTCAAGGTCGTTTGTGGAAGGGACACACCTTCATCAAAGCCTTCGTTTACCCAAAGCATTTCACAATAAAGGTCCCTTGGCTTTAAAGCAACTATTTGCCCAGACAAAGCTGCTAGCATTGTACCTAAAAGATTACCCAGGAGATCTCCGAATTAAAAGCAGCCTATATTAGATAGCCTGTAAAACTGTTTGTCGTCGCGACTAGGTTTTCCAAATTTAAGAATTTCACTAATAGGGCCTGAGAAGAAAGTTTCATAGACATTTAGATCCCAATACATTTTCTTAATCTCTACTGTGCCTTAGTTCACTTTGTTTCAGTCATTGAAAAAGTGTGTACTGAGAGCCAACTATTGCCAGATGTTGTACTGGAGGCAGGAGACACAGCAAAGGGGAAGTTTAACATCACCTTAATTTCCATGGAATGCACAGTCTAGTGGAGCATAAAGAAAAGTGAGCAAACCCAAATCACTTTGCTAAGTATTACAAGTAGCTTTGTTACAAAGCAAGATGATGGAAATAAAAGACGGAAGTTCCAGGAGGCCTCATGAACGAAAGCATCTGCCAGATTGCAATTCTTTGGTATCACGCAACTTAGCTTAAACAAGGTCTCCTAAGACCCCAAGACACTTTCCAGGGTTACTATTCAAGACCCAACTACAAAAAAGAGACCTCGGGCTGAGCCCTGGTGGCGTAAGTGGTTGAGTGCGGGGCTGCGGTGGCTTGGTGGTTCAAATCCAGTGGCGGCTCTCAGGGGTAGTGCTGGGTAACTCCCATGACCACCAGAGGACAGTGATGACTCCCAAAGAAAACAAACAAAAAACAAACAAACAAACAAAAAGAGAGACCTCAAGGTGTAGTGGATGGACGAAGGCAGAATTTCCCTGACCACCAACCAAAGCGTCTTCATCCCCTGGGCATGTACAGAGTAAGACTACAAAAGGCTTAACCAGAGAGTGGTTCTACCAGTTTGAGAAGGGAACAGAGACTGGAGGCCAAGCAGTTTGGAGACATAGGATGTTTGGGTCCCAGTATTAACAGTGGAGGTCTCAATTACACCTTGTTTACATCGTGGACATGCAGCTGAAACAGGTGCTTCTCTGCTCTGTGCTGTAGGAGAGACCTTCCAAAAGGTCATGGGAAAATCCATTATCTTTTCATTCTGCTTTTTCACAAACTTTTGGATGCCAGATCTAAAAGCAGAACTCCTTCAACGTTTCCATCTCAGGACCCTTTACGCTCTCTTTAAAACAAAAAACAAAACCACATCCTTGAATGGTGGTAATACAATTACTGGGTTAAGAGGCTTCAGAACAGGATCAGGCGACTGAAACAGATATAAAACACAAAAAAGTATGTGTGGGGGATTAGGGTGTGTTGGGATGAAGTTGAGTCATGCGGTGATCATTGTGGAAATTCAGTACATTATAAACATATTTTCACCATTAATTTTCAATTCTGAAATCATATTTATACATTTGTTACAATCCTGGATAAATGGTCAGTTTTTTATCCTTTATACTCTCAAGTTCTGATGTTCCCAGAGAGGTTTTGTTTATGCAGTTTTTAATCTATCAGTATTGGCCTGATAGAAATGTAAGCTGACATTTTAAAAACATATATTAATTAATTTACAAAGGATGATAAACCCACATATGTCAATGCAAGTAGCATTTTTTAAACTGCACTTTCCCCACAAAAACGAGTGAGATTAGCTTTCAATTTTCTTATAAATCACTTTAATGTCTGGGCTGACAGTTGAAAGCTAGGTTTTCATATTTGTTCTGCTCAACTTTTGAAAGTAAGTTATTCTTTTGATTTAAAAAAAATTTAAGAAAATCTGGCACAGAATATTTCAATGTCTTTTAAGACACTTGTTTTTCACAATCTTCTCTGATAATACCTCAAAACTGTACAAGTGGCAGTTTCTTTTGTTAATTTTATTTTTGTCTGTTCTGTCTTGATTACTTTCCTTTATACACTCATTTGTTTCCTTTTTGTTTCCTTCTTTTTTATTGTTCTCGTTGTTGTTAACTGAATGTACAGTTGAGGCTTGCTCATGACTTTCTAACATTCCTCCTTTATGAATGAACATGAATAGTTAAGGCTATACATTTCCCTGTAACCGTCGCTTGAGATAATTCCATATAGTTTTGATAGTAACAATTTCATTTTTAAGGAGAGCTGGCGGTGAGGTGGTTACAAGTTGGGCTGCTGACTGCAAGGTCAGTGGTTTGAAACCACCAGCCATTCTATTGGAGAAAGAAGGACAGGGCTGTCTACTCCTATAAAAAGTTCCAGTCGGGCTGAACCCTGGTGGCATAGTGGTTGAGTGCGGGACTGCGGCCCCCTGACTTGGCAGTTCAAATCCAGCAGCAGCTCTCCAGGAGTAAGACTGGGCCTCCCACTCCCACCAGAGGGCAGTGATGACCCCCCAAAAAAATAAATAAAAAGTTACAGTCTCAGATATTCCCAGGAGCAGCTTTACACAGTCCCAAGGATCGTTATGAGTGAGCATCAAATTGATGGCAATGGATTTGGTATTTGGGGAGTATCGGTCGCTTAAAAGTTACGGCTTCGCTGAGTTAAGATAATCCAAATATTAGTTTATTGCACAGTGTAATATCAAAATATACTCTCACTAATATCACAGCCACTCTCATAAGAATAGCACTCAGTGAATGAGTGCACCAGTGGCATTACCTGAGAAGGTTCGCGCTGGTCACAGTGAAGTTTTTCATAAAGGAAGTTTTGTTTGAACCTCATTTTTTGTGATGGCCAATTTAAGAGAACAGTATGTGTCTATTTCCTGCTTGGGAAAAATGGTTCAGAAATAGATGTAATGTTGAACCCAGCTTACAAGGACAATGCTATGGGAAAAACTCAAGTGTTCCTAAAAAGGCGAACTGTCAATTCTAAAAAGGTGAACTGTCAATTCAGTACAACCTTATTCTGGACAACTTGAGAACAGATGAAAATGTCAACTCATAATGCATTTTGAATTTGTTCCACCAGGTTAGACTGTTAATCAAGCTCTCTACTTAGAAGTTTTAAAAAGATTGCATAACTCTGTGCAACAAAAAAAAGGCCTAATTTGTGGCAGATGGGGGATGGTTTTGCCACCATGACAATGCACCTGCTCGAGCAGTCATCTCAGTGCGCCAGCTTTTGATGTGCTGAAACTTCTCCATAAATGTTGCTAGCATTATATTATTTTTTATATTATTATCATCACCTCCCTTCTAACCAAGCCAGTTGGTTGTGAGAATACCTTGTAGGAGGAAGCAAATTTAAGAGAAGAAAAGTGAAACTCTAATTATATACCTCACAACACCTTAGAGAAGAAAGTAGGTCAACTGGTTGGGGTTTATTTTCAACTGGGGAAACTGAGGCAATGAGCTCTGGAATTGCAAACCAAAGGCTACCCAGTCAGTCAGTAATGGAACCTGGAAATGAGCCAGAACAGGAGGATCTTAAGTTGGTGACATAGAGGGTTCAAGTCCCATCCAATGAGACTTTCTTGCAAGAGGGTGCCTCACTTTCTCTACCTAGAACAGAGAAGCACCTGGTCCACTCACCATCGGGAGAATATTGGAATGAAGCAAGGGGCTGAGGATATGACACGTAGTGATGAGAAATTCTCTGTGACACATCTCTCTAGCATCCCTCGTGGTGCAGCAATTAAAGCCTTCAGTGGCTAACCAAAAGGTTTATGGTTCAAACCTACAGCTGCTCCACAGATGAATGAGAAGGCAGTCAGTTTCTGTAAAGATTCACAGCCTTAGCAACTATGATACTGTTCTACTCCGTCATTTAGGGTCCTTATGATTCAGAGTAGGCCCCATGGAAGTACGTTTGGTAGATCTGGAGCCCAACTGTGGAACCTCAGTGAGTGGATAAAAGTCAAGAGACTTAACTCCTCTTTTGCAGTAAAGATCACAGATGAAGTGCTGCAGGATGAATAACAAATGAAAACTGCAGTAGCAGCGACAACCACTGACCACAAAACACTCACAGGCGATCAACTCAGTGTGCTTTGTCCCTAGCTCAATGTACCTATGAGATATGCAAAACCCAAAGCAAATCAGATTCACTGCCATCATTCCATTCCCATTCAGAGCAACCCAATGGGACAGGGTAGAACTGCCTCTGGGAGTCTGAGACTATACTTCTTTGAGGGAAGAGACAGTAAATCTTTATCCTGTGGAGCAGCTAGTGGTTTCAAACTGCTGACCCTGCAGTAAGCAGTCCAACACATAACCACTACACCACTAAATACTGATTAATGACATTCTTACTGTCTGTCACCAGCCTTTGATTAACAAACACTTAGATTTACATTCATTAAACTCAGGTATGCTATCCGATTACCAAGCATCATTAAAATCCAAATTCCAAAAATAACTTAGTTTGTATAGATTTTTATTGATAATTATCTGCTGAGACAATTTCTCTTTTCCCAATCTCAATGCAAGCACTTTGATGGTGCTGATTCCACAGCCATAGTTTAGAGGGAGTGAATGATAGCTAAAAAGATCATCAGAGTTCACATTTTCCCAAGTTCAGTAAGTGACATATAAGTGGACAGATGACAACTGAGGCCACTGGGACTCAGCCCGCATACATTTTCATATGCTCAAAACTCGGAATTTATTTTTAATGTGCTTTGGGGAGAGGGAACATTAGGAAGGATATGCTCCAGTGAAACAAAGAAGTGGAGATAAAGGACAATATGGACTCTAAAATGTTGAAGTAATGAAGACTGCACAACTTCTTGAGAGTCAGAGGACAGATAACTGGGGAAGAGGAGATCTGGAATGAAGTATGGGGGAAATTTACCAGGATGCCTACTTGAATCAAATATTTAGAATAAATTAAGGATGTAATAAAAATAGGTCATGAACCAATAAAAGAGGAAGAAATAAAGAGCTAGAGGGAAAACCCAGAGCTCTGCGTGAAAGAAATATAACCACAGTACAGAACTACATTTTGCAAAATATAAAGAGTTGTTAGACTAAACTCAAAAACTGTGTGGGGTGGGAACCAGATATAAGTCTTTTATGGTTTCAAACAGAATATACATATTATTCCTCTGGACAGTATAAAAGTTCAGATGATAGAGTGTTAGAGGTAGTATCTAGACAAGAGAATTGAATGAATAGGTAGGGGGGATGCAAAGCCCCTTCTTGGAAAGTGTAAAGTCTAGAAAGATTGTCTCCCTCAATAGAACTCAGGACACATACTCAACTGTAACAACCAAAATTCTTCTCAATGCAGAGAGAAATAAAGAAACACTGTTGTAATCAAGAACTAGGTAAGGATGCCCTCGGTCACCACTCCTACTCAACTTTGTATTGGAACTCCTAACCAGGGCAACAAGGCACAAAAGAGAAATAAAAGCATCCATGTTGGTAAGGAAGAAGTCAAATTTTCTCTAGCTGCAGACGATATGCTTCTATGATGTAAAATCTCAGAGGCTTAGCAAGAAAACGACTTCAACTAACTGAAGTAATCAATAAAGTGACAGGATACAAAAAAAAAAAAGAAATCAGTCAAATTCCTTTACACTGATGAAGAGAATTCCATGGGGTGGAAAGCAATACTATTGACAAAAGCTACCAAAAAGATAAAATGCTTAGGAATACACCCACGCAGAGATACAAAAGATTTATACAAAGAAAACAACAAAGCACTATTCCAAGAAACTAAAAGACCTACATAAATACAATAGCACACCCGTAGATCAGAAGCATTCTATTATGAAAATGTCAATACAAATCAACACAATCTAGAGATCTAATACAAAACAATACTAGTGCAAATTTCTTCAACATTCTTTAAGGAGATTGAAAAACCAATCACTAAATGTTCCTGGAAAAGAATGAATCCCAGGAAAATTAACACACTGAAAAGCAAGAACAAAGTAGGAAGTCTCACACTTCTCAAATTTAAAATGTACTGTGCAGTTATGGTAATCAAAGTAGGCTAGTATTCATACACATTCAGATGCATACACCAACGGCACACAACTGGCAACCTAGAAGCCAATCCACCTATGGACAGCTGATCTTCAACAAAGGGGTAAAAATTATTAAGCAAGTTAAATCAGAGAAAGACAGTGTCTATAACAAATGTTACATGCAAAACTGAACAGAATAAAAACTTGCAGAATAAAAACTTGCAGAAAATGAAACAAGATTCATAGCTCACACCACATACAAAAATTCACTCAAGTTGGATGACAGAGCTAAATATAAAACCTCTAGTTATAACCATCATTGAAAGAATAATAGTGGTAAATTAGAGGTCTTATCTTCTAATACAAATATACTATTAAGCATAACCAAAAAGTACAAATAGCAGAAGATAAACTATATGACTAGTACCATCTAAAAATTAAGTCCTTGCTCATATTAAAAATCTCCCCCTAAAGACTACAAAGAGAGCCTGCACATTAGGGGGAAATGTTCATCAATGAGATCCAACAAAGCACCAATTTCAAAATTTTATAGAACACTCAATACCTCCAAGCAAGAATATCAATCCAACTTAGAGGTGGGCTAGAGGACATGAAGGTACACTTAATTTGGCTGAAGAGATGAGCCATCCAAACAAGGGAGTGATCTCCAAAACAACAGGAAATACTGAGCAGTGTACAAGAGCTACAGAAAACAAGCATCAGTACTGTTCTACAAGAAATATAACAGCAAGTTTATTACGTAAAGCTGCAAAATAATGAACAAAAAGAAATAGAAGAGTGATGACAAAGTCAGAAGGTTGGGGGAATTGAGGGAAAGAGTATTAAAACACTAGTAGATCAAAGGCAGTCAGTAATTAATATCAAAAATTGATCAATCGAAACTCAGAGATATAACCATTTATTTAGAAATACAAGACTTGACATACACTGGATGGGTGTATGGCTGGTGATAAGAGTTGTATGGGCCCCCAATAAAATGGTTTCTTTTAAAAATAAATATGGGAAGTAATTCCAGAAGAAACAATAAAATGCTATATTCAAAGAAAAGGGCAGGAAGTAGGGAAGGACAGGGCAAGGAACTGTGGGATTTTTATTATAATGTATCCACAATTTATCTTAATAATTTAAAATAATATTAGATAGAGTATGTTATTTTATCAATTTATTAATGCTTTTCAAATGATTGCAAAGTTTGTTTGGGAACCCCTGACAAATTGCTTTTAGACCTCTGTTTCATGTTCAGACCCAATTCTCATGGGCAGGTGCCAGGTCCTGAAACCAAGAAGTTCTCAAACACAGCCTCCTGCCTTTTCCTCCCTCTTACTGTGAACACCAAAGCAATAGCTTTTCCACAGCCTCCCATACATCGAGAGCCTTTGATAACATTTCGTATTTAAATGGTACCTTTCGTCTAAGGAGGAGTCCTGGTAGCATAGTGATGGCAAATTTGGCTGCTAACTTCAAGGTCAGCAGTTCAAAACCATCAGGAGAAAGATGGGCCTTTCTACTCCTGGAAAAAGCTACAATTACAGTCTCCGAAACTCACCGAGGCAGCACTACCCTGTCCTATGCTGTCACTATGAGTTGACATCTACTCACTACTAGTGACTTAGGGTGTTTTGTTTTTCTGTTTGGGTCCAGTGGGGGGGGGGGGGAGACAAGGGGTGATTTTTTGAAAGACTATGAAGAAGGTAAAGGCAGGTGCTGTTGTGCATAGGGGGAAACTAGCGCAGAACACCCATAACCAATTTGCTAGGTCACGTCTATCACTCAGAATTAAAGAGACAACTGATGAACCTCAAGACCATGGTAGAGGAATTTGGAGATCTTAACCTGATCTTACCCCTTACTCCAAACCAATTGTCAGAGACTCCATGTCAATTTACCATGGCCCAAAGGGGTGCGAGCGTAAGTACGATTGTGAGGACGGCGCAGGGCAGCGGGCTGTTCTGTTGTGTGGAGGGTCACTGTGGGTCAGGAACAACTCCATGGCACCTCACCACAAGAGTCGTTTGGGGTTTACCCGAAATTTGTGAAGAAAAAAAATGGGGCATTCCGTAGACTGCTTCTCCCCAAAGGCATCATTTCTCCAATCATTAAGGATGGCTAACCACAAGGTGTGTGGTCCAAACCCCCCCTCCCCCCCACCCCCCGCAATTCTGAGGATGAGGCTATCTGCTCCTGTAAGATCTACAGCCTTGGAAATCCTAGAGAGCTTCACCATGAGCTGGAATCGACTCTGCAGCAGTGAATCTGGGTTTGGATTTGCATTTGTGTGGCACATTTTTTTTACAACTATCATGATGCATTATATTAATCATAAGGAACCAATGTGAACCACTATTGATAAGATTATTATTAAAAGTCCATCATTTACTTTAGCGTTTCCTCTTTGTCAAAATCTAAGATCTGTAGGTTTTTGACAAACGCATAATGTCCTGTATGGACTGCAGCTTGGCTTTCTGAAGTCCTGCAAAGTCCTTTGGGTAGACATTTGTGAGTGGGTTTAATTACTGGCTTCATCTTTTCCCACCTACTGCTGAGTGATCTAGTGCCAAGGAAGGGTGGAGCCCAAGGGACCAGGGAATAAGTCCCAGAGAGTGGAGAAACCATGGGGAGAACTGAGAAAGGGCTCGTTAACTGTGGGCAGCACATTACTCATTCACCAAATAAGTCAGAAAGTTTCTGTAAAGCCTTATCTGGCAAAGCCTAGTAGGTTTGCAATAGTGTGCTCAATGCCAGGGAGAATTCAAAGAAGGAGAATAGCATTAGTATCCACTGAATAGAATTAGAATATTCTAATCAATAGAATTAGTTTATAAAACTAACTTGGACTTATACTAAATAAGAAAAGGAACCCTGGTGCATCCTGGTTTCTCGTTGGGCTGTGATCCTCAAGGCTAGCATTTCCACACCGTCAGTCAGTCCTCATGTGAACATGGGCTTTCTATTCCCATAAAGAGTCACAGTCTTGGGCTGAGCCCCGGTGGCGTAGTGGTTGTGCACGGGACTGCAGCCCACTGGGTTGGAGGTTCAAATCCAGCAGCAAGGCTGGGACTCCTACTCCCACCCCCAGAGGGCAGTGATGGCCCCAAAACAAAAAACAAACAAACAGAAAAGAGTCACAGTCTTGGAAACTCCCAGGGGCAGGTCTCCCCTATCCTATAGAATTACTATTAATTGGCATCAGCCCATGGCAGTGGGTTTGGTTGGTTTCATAATAAGAAATACACACATCAAAGAGTACAGAAACCAATGTTCAACTAGGAGGTAGAAATGGTATAAATACTAAGATTTTAGGGAAAAGTAAGGAGCCTTGGTGACTTAGTGGTTAAGTGCTGTGCTGCAAATGGAAAGGTTGACAATTTGAGCCTACTTGTGGGTGATCTGCTTCCGTAAAGATGCCAGCTGAGGAATCCCAAAGTAGCAGTTCTATTCTGGCCCAAGGAGTCTTTACAAGCTGAAATCAACTGCCTGTCAACTGACAATAAGGTGAGCAAGATTTGAACAGTCATTTCACAACCTATATTTCTTTGCTTAGCACTGGGTGGGCATGGGCCAAACTCAATGTTAGAGGCTAATGAGGTAACAGCCAGAACCTGCTCTCCTGCACCTACAGGGTAACCTATGTGGGGAGAAGACAATGTGTCAGGAGTATGTGGGAAGAATGGTAGGCAGAAAGGCCACCAGAGAAAGTCATATGGATATTCTGAGACCTAAATAAATGTAGAGGGAGAGGGAGAGGCTGCAGAGACAGAGGAGAGTGATGAATGAAGGCTTCGAGAAGAACAAAACACTTGGGTTCAAATTTGAAAACCCTTCCTGGTGTCACCTCACTTTCCCCCCTCAACTAGAACTTTTTCCTTTTCTAATTATATTTGTCTACTTGGATCTAAGAGAAGTACTCCCTCCTCCATTTTTGAATCTCCTTATTTTTCCTCTATTATTCCTCTTTATCTTTTACTTGTCTTCCCTACCTTCAGAAGTGGCATTGAGATTGTGCCCATTTACCAAAAAAAAAATCTGCCAGGTGGTCTTGCAGTGTTTCAGTATTTGGGTGTGGGGTGTTGTTGTGTTTTTTAAATCTCTTGTTTAAAATATCTTATAATAACAATTTGCAAATTACTAAGGGTTCATGGGAGATGGGGGTAAGGAAGGAAAATATAGGGAGCTGATACTGGGGGCCCAAGTGGATGTTTTGAGTGTGATGATGGCAACAAGTGTGCAAATATGGCCTGCATACAATAGATGTATGTATGGATCATAATGGGAGTTGTATGAGCCCCCAATAAAATGCTTTATTAGAAAAAAGGAGGGGGAAAGGGGATCTTATATCAAGGGCTCAAGTAGAAAATATTTCAAAATGAAGATGGCAACATGTGTACAAATGTGCTTGATACAAATGATGTATTGAATGTTATAAGAGCTGTAAGAGCCCGCAATAAAATAATTGAAAAAAAGAATATCTTTGCTTTTTAGATAACTTCATTATCGAAGAACTGTGGATATCACCCTAAAGTTATATTATCAGTATAACAGAGGATACCTGCGAAATCAACAGGTGGACTGCAGGTGGAATTCTAACTGAGCCAATCAGAAAAGCGGTCTAATCACCCTAGATGATACCTGTGCCTGCTCATTCGTTCCATGCCATTGAGGCAGGGCCAACCCATGGCGGCTCTACAGAACAAGGTAAAATTGCCCCTGTGGATTTTCAAAATTTCCCCTGTTCTTCTTCATGGGAATAGAAAGCCTCATATTTCACCTGCCAAGTGCCTGGTGGTTTCAAACTGCTGACCACACCATTAGCAACCCAATTTGCAAACACAACATCACCAGTCTTATGCCTATTAGAGGTTGGGGTAAAAGGTCACTCTGCATTGCGTTTCACCAAAGAAGAAATGTGCTATGACTAGGACCCTTTCTCAGCCATGACTCAGAATGCTGAAGCAGCCTCTTGATTACCAGGAAGACACACACACTGACCACCTACCACAGCACCTAACCAGAGGGATGGAATGCGCGTGGGTGAATGCATGTCATCCGAACTCCCTTCTCCACCTGTCAAAGGAAATAGATCCCTGGTCCTGCTCTATCTGAAACAAGAATAATAGGTTAAGACCATTATTTATATAGATTGGGTTGAGTAGCTCTTTCTTCAGAGAAAAATATCAAAGATCAATAAGCCCCTGAAAAGATTCTCAACATCACTAGCTATTAGGAAAATACAAATCAAATCCACAATGAAATATCACGTTATAGTCACCAGGATGGCTGTGATTTGAAAAACAAACAAACATACCAATGAAACAAAGACAAAAGCAAGTGTTGGTGAGAATGGGGAGAGATTAGACTTTCATCCACTGTGGGTCGGACTATAAAATGGTACACTCACAGTAAAAAATAGTCTGGCACTCATCAAAAGGTTAAACCCAGAATTATCATATTATCCAGCAATTCTTCCCCTAGAAGCATACTCAAAAGAATTTGAAACAGGAGTCCAGAAACTTGTACACCAATGTTGATTACAATTCTATGCACAATAGCCAAAGGGTAGAAAAAACTTAATGAATGGATAAACTGCAGATGAAGAGATAGACAGTAAGTGTCACATCGTTGACTTCTAGTGGCTCTTGGTGCAGTGTCACCAAACACGGTCAGTTTTGCACCTCCTTATCATCATTGCCATGAGTGAGCCTATTGCTACAACCACTGCTTTCATCCATCCAGCTTATCGAGGGCATGCCTCCTCTTCCCTGACCCCCTCCTTTCCCAGCTGCACATGCATACAGTGGAACATGGCTCAGTCATATGGAGACATGAAATCCTGACACATGCTGCAACACAGATGAACTTTGAAAACATTACTGTGTGAACTATGCTAGTAAACAAGAAACTAAGAGTGTCTGATATACTTACATGAAGATTCTAGATTAGGCAAGAGTACAGACTAAAACTGAGTAGTGGTCACCCCATAAGTCAGAGGAAGAAAGAAATTGGGAGTCAGTGCTCGGGAGCACTGATTCTCTGTTAGGGGTGGTGGGAAATCTGCAGAGGAGAGGAGAGGGCGGCAGAATGTGATGGGTACAGTGCCACAGAATTCTGTGTTCAATTGGTTTTTCTAGAGAAACCAAACCGGTGATGCTTGTATGTGTTGTCGGTAGGAAGAGACGTCTATCAAGAAATGGCTTGCTGCTGTTGTAGAACTAGGTAAGTCCAGTCTGGTTCAAGGTAGGATGGTATGGCAATGACTGCTGTGTCCACAGGGGATGCAAGAAGAGATGGAGGAGCCAGTTCCAGCAGATGGCGGTGGGCCAAAGAGAGATTCAGCAATCCTAAGTTGAATTATACATAAGCTTTTATACAAAAAGCCTTATGACACCGAGAAAGTATCATCAAGCTGTGACGTGATTCATAGGTTGAGTTCCACCCCATTTGTATCAGAGCATCTAGTTGACAGAGTCCCTGACCATTACACTATATAAGATTGTGGAAATGTCAAAGATTTTGTTACAAAGGAAGGGTTATCAAAAAAGTTTCTAGAAATACGCCATTATCTTCTCATTACATTTTTCCAGAAATTTTGAGCCCTCTTAGATATAGTTACCACAACAAAGTAAAATATTTTTAATTTTAAAAATGAACCATCCATGATACATAGCAACACGATGTTGTGGTTTCTCTGGACTAGGTGAATCTTGACTTCCTGGACTCTTCACCACCCTCCTTCTTTTACTCTTCTTCCCAGTCCCTGCCCATTCTTTGAAGTGTAGAGATCTGAAGAACTCTCTCCTCAGCACTAAGGCAGGCTGCCTAAGAAAGGGTAACCAGTCCTCGAGTCCATGCAGACATCTTGCTCAGCGATGGAGCCCTGTCACTCTCTGAAAGATCCCCCTCATGGCAGGGGAAGAAGGGTGGTGCCTGGGTTGATGTCACTGCTGAATATCACTTCTCCCCATCACAAGGTATGCTCTGGTTCACCCAGGGTCCCCCTCACTTAACCCTCTTACAATCTCTCTCTGCTACCTTAGAAACAGCGGCTCTTTGCCTTCTCATTCCCTCCTCTATTTCCTTCTGCCTTCCTCCCATTCCTCTTTTGTGATCAGTCTTCATTTGAGTTTCACAACTTCCTCTCTGTTACATTACATTTACTTTGGCCCCATTAGGCCTCCCCCCAGCTCACCTGCCTACCGTTTGCAGACCACTGGTTGTTCCTCCCATCCCTGAGTCTGTCCATGCCCCTCTCCCCCCATGGCTGTTAGGAACCCTCGGATCAGTTGTTCTCTCCTCCGGACTGTCCAGCCAGGAGTGCTCCCTTCTTGATTTGGTCCATTTGGGGGACTCAGACCACCTTGCTTCCCTGCTGTGTGTCTCCCAAGATGTCCTTTGTCGCTGTCTGTCTCCATGTGGGTGTGGCATGTTGGTCACTCTCCGCCACCTTTTCTGTGCCACACTGACTTCCATTGAGTGAGTCGGTCTGACTCTGGTTAAGGCCGGCCGTGTAGCTCTTTCTTTTCACATCTCCTTCCACCTCCATCCTCACGGTTGGGTGTTGCATGGTGGGATCTGCACACCCACTTCAGCTTCTGTGAAGACAAGACCCGTACTCTCCCCCTGGGTGAGTTAGTGTTCTGCTCCCTCCGTTAACCTTTTACTTTCAAGAATCCTTTTTCTCTCTCCCCCTTTTGTCTTCCTTTGTTGTGCTGAAGGAAATAGAGGAAGGAACGAGAAGGCAAAGAGCACAAGAAGGCAAAGAGGTCTAAACACAAGCATCTATGAATGTAATAATAATTATCTATGAAAAGGTGGGAATAAATTCAGGAACATATAGTTATAGGCTTAGTATTAAGGCAGCAGCTGGACCTTGGGCCCCCACCCATTCCCTCAGTGCAAGAACACTTTGTTCTATGAATCTGGCCATGATGCTCACGGCCCAATATGATCACTGAAGTCAAATAGGTACATAAGTGAATGTGGTGAAGAAAACGGATGGCACCCAGATATCAAAAGATATACAGTCTGAAGCCTCAAAGTCTGAAAATAAACAGCCAACTAGCCGAGAAGTACCCAAGTCCACACGGAAGAAGCACACCAGCCAGTGGGGCCAAGAGGAGTCAAAAGGATCAGACCTCAGGCATCAAACAGGGAAAAACCAATACTACTGTCTATGCACTTTCCTGAGATGATCAGTGAGGACAAGTGGGGAAAAAGAGAAAGAGTGTTGAAGATGGCTAATGGTACCCGGCTATCAAGACATAATGCCTGAGGCCTCAAAGGCCTGAGGATGAGGAAACAGTGCAACAAGGCCTACCATAGTAGAAGCACACCATGGTGCCTGTGCGACCATGAGGAGTGGAAAGAACCAGGCTATCAGGCATCAAAGAACAAAAAACATATCATTAAGTGCCTCCTGTTGTGATCGCTGAGGACAAAAGGGTGCAGAGGCAGACAGAGCCGAGGAAATTGATGGCGCCCAGTCACCAAACGATAAAGTAGCTGGGATCTTAAAGGCTGGAAGGTGAACAAGTGGCCATCCAGAGCAGAAACAGCAAAGCCCACATAGAAGAAGCACAACAACTTGTGTGATCATGAGGGGCTGAAGGGAGCTGACATCAAACATCAAAGAACAAGGATTAAATCAGTAAGAATGAGGAGGGAGAGCAGGGTGGGGACCCAAAGCCCACTTGTGGGCAATTGGATACCCCCTTACAGGGGAGTCACGGGGGAGAGATGGGCCAGTGAGGTAGCAATGAAGCATAAAACCTTCCTCTATTTCCTGAAGGTTTCCTCCCCCCAACCATCATAGCCCCAAATCTGCCTGCAGTTCCAGCTGGACTGGAGGAGGTGCACTGGTGGAGGTGGGAACTGGAAATGAGGGAACTCAGAGAGGATGGACCCCTCAGGGTCAGTGGTGGGAATGAAGTTGCTAGATAGGTGGAGGGAGGGTGGAGTGGAGAGAGGAAGCCAGTTGTGGGGCTCTGCAGACTGTCTCCTATCTGGAGGGCAGACGTAGGGAGGAGTGGGCAGGGGGAGATGTCGGGCAGTGCAAAATAGGACAAAACAATAATGACTGCAGAGTAATGAGGACTGGGAGGAGCGGGGAAAGGTTGGAGGGGAAAGGAAAGGGGGCCCATATCAAGGGCCCAAGTGGAGCGGTAGATGTTGGGAGAATGTCGATGAGGACAGGCAAGTGGGGGTGCTTGGCACAGTGTATGTAACTATGTATTGAACTAAGTATGATGGAAAGCAATGTATGAGCGCCCAATAAAATGATAAAAGAAAAAAAAGAAACAGAGGGTCGAATAAGTTAGTATTAGTAAAAATTATATTGGTTGCAACTAATGCTATAAAAATCATCATAGACATTTACACTATAATCATCATAGTAGTAAACTGTTTGTTTCCCAAGAACCCCAGGGTGGAGCAAAACAGGAAGGAGATTCATTAATTGAAAGGGAAAATTATGTGGCTACCTGCCTCTGTGAACAACTGTCTCCTTTACCATGAGATCATAAGTTGGATAATGTCTGGCTACCATTACCAAACATTTTGATCAAAGATTTGCTACAACAGTCCTGATCAAAGAGGAGGAAAATGCAGATCAGAGTTTCAAACCCTCATGGACTCCAGATCTTCTGGAATTGTGAACCCATGAAAATGCTGCCTTAAGATGACATTTAAATCTCACATGAAATATATCCCCTGAAGTCTTCTTAAAACAGAGCATTAGTTTAGTTTAACTACCATAGAAAGTCTGCCTTTACATCAAAGACCCAGAACAAAAATTCATATCAATGTGAATGAGGGGGTACATGAAGTGGAGACCCAAAGCCCATCTGCAGACAATTGGACATCCCCTTACAGAAGGGTCACCAGGAAGAGATGAGCCATCAGGATGCAGTATAGCACTGATGAAACATATAACTTTCTTCTAGTTCTTTAATGCTTCTTCCCCCACCCCCACCCCTATCCCCACTATGATGAACCCAATTCTACCGCATGAATCCATCTAGACCAGAGAATGTACATGGGTACAGATAACAGCTGAAAACAGGAAATCTAGGACAGATAATCCCCTCGGGACCAATAATGAGAGTAGCCATACCAGGAGAGAAAAGGGAAGGTGGGTGGATAGAGAGGGAACCAATCACAATGATCTACATATAACCCTCTCCCAGGGGGACGGATTACAGAAAAATGAGTGAAGGGAGACACTGGTCAATGTAAGACATGGAAAAATAATAATAATTTATAAATAATCAAGGATTCATGAGAGAGGGAGGATAGCAGAGGGAGGGGGGAAATGAGCTTATTCCAAGGGCTCAAGCAGAAATCAAATGTTTTGAGAATGATGATGGCAACAAATGTACAAATGTGCTTGACACAATGGATGGATGGATGGATGGTGATAAGAGCTGTATGAGCCCCCAATAAAATGATTTCTTTAAAAGAAATAAAGTCCACCTTGAGCATTATGCTTTTAGGATCTATCTCTATGGGGTCAGATTGATAATACCAACTGGAGAGATAATAAAGGAACCATAGGTGGCCATGAGTTTGAGAAGGGAGTAGGAGGATGAGAATAGGGGTACAGGTTGAAGAATGGAACTACTGTCACTGAATTGTTCCTGTAGAAACTTGAATTGGTGCATGTTTTGTATAGATTCTCAACAGCAAAATAAAGTACATGCTTTATTTTGTGGGCGCTTCTAGGATTAATGGGCTTCTCCATGAGCACTCAGGAAAAAAGCATGCAATTTCTTCAACATACTATTTTCTTAACTGGGAGAATTAAGAAACGAAATGAGAGAGTCTGTGCTCTGCTGCTCCTTGTACAGAGTTCTCCCACCTCCTCAGAACTCTGTGGCCGCACAAGGTCTGTGCAGTTAGTTGTCATTGAGTCAGCTCCCATTCATGTCTGACAGAACAAAACATTACCCCTTCCAGAGGCTCCCTCTAATGGTGATATGTGGTTACAGGATGTCCCAGAAACGTGATCTCCATCTAGGGTCCCCTAGGCCCCCTCAAAGAGCTTTACTAGGTAACCGTGAGCAGAAGGTGGCCTATTGGAGACTGTGAGGCTTTCTGTATTTGAAACTCAAAGACCTTCAAAGGTAAAGTTGAACCCACATTGTTTTCTCTTGACCGGTCTTTGGAAAAGAGTCCAAATAGATCCCAATCACACACGAAATCTCTTTCTGTGACTTTGCTGGAAAGGCTGAGGTGATGACACTTTCATAAGGATCCACAAAAGCAATGAAAGTTTCAATTTACCCTGTAAGATTTTAAGTCAAAAAGTTAAATTAAAAAAAAAAAGCAATGAAAGTATAAACAGACCTTCAACATATCACACAGAGACATGAGATCCCCATGGTGACAGAGACCTTAAAATCCAGTTCATCTAGACTCAGTCTCTTGGAGACAGTCTACCAATAAGAAAACACGGCAGCATGATATAGACCCTGAATTCTGGAGACTAGAGGAGCCAGAGGAGAAACCACATGGGCTTACCCTGAGGGAGCCAAAGCTCTAGGGCCGGAGAAGCCAAGTGAAGACTCCTACCAGTGCTGAGATGCTTCTACCACCATTGGATACTGCTGATGGACCCTGAGCTCTGGAAATGACGAACCATGGGGAGACCCCTGCCAGCACTGGGATGCTTCTACTGCCACTGGACACACCAGGCTCTGCATCCACTGGCCTTATGATTGTCCTGGTGCCATTGCATGTGCTTCATAGTTGGAAGGAGACTTTATAGAATGGCATCAGACATATGGACTAATATCAGACTTATGACCTTGCACTGCATTGGGACTCTTTCTCAATGTTCCATTCCTCTTGTATATAAACCTTTCCCTTATATCCATATGCGTGTTTATGAATTTGTTTCTTTAATCTACCCAGACAAATACAAACCTCTTCAAACCTGGAGTACAGACAATGGGAAAGTGGGTAAAGGGAGACACCAGACAATATAAGATATGACAAAGTAATAATAATTTATATATTACCAACGGTTCATGAGGGATGGGGAGTGGGGAGTAGAGAGGGAGGGGAAAATGAGAAGCTGATGAAAAGGGCTTCAATAGAAAGTAAATGTTTTGAAAATGATAAGGGCTGGCTGAGCCCTGGTGGTATAGTGGTTGAGTGTGGGGCTGCGGCCCACTGGCTTGGCAGTTCAAATCCAGCAGCAGTTCTCCAGGAGCAAGACTGGGCCTCCCACTTCCACCAGAGTGCAGTGATGCTAAGAAAAAGAAAAAAGAAAATGATAAGGGCAACAAATGTTCATGACATACAATGGATGGATGTATGGATTGTGATAAGATCTATATGAACCCCCATTAAAATGATTTTTTAAGAATCCAGTTCATGGGTCCATCATCTTCTGTTCCTTCTTTTTTTAATCATTTTATTTAAGGCTTATACAGCTCCTATCACAATCCATACATCCACCTATGTGTCAAGCATATTTGTATATCTGTAGCCATCATCTTTTTCAAAGTATTTTCTTTCTACTTGAGCACTTGATATCAGTTCCTCATTAATCCTTCCCTGTCCCAACCTCCCTCCCTCATGAACCATTGATTATTTGTAAATTACTATTTTCATATCTTATATTGTCCACTATCTCCCTTCACCCACTTTTCTGTTGCCCATCGCCCTGGAAGTGGGTTATATGAGATCATTGTGATGAGTTCCCCCTTGATGCCCCCCACCCCCCCCTCCTAGTATCTCTATTCACATTATTGGTCCTGAGGAGTTTCTCTGTCCTGGATTCCCTATGTTTCGAACTCTTATGTGGCAGTGCACTTGTTCTGCTCTTGTCAGATTTGTAAGGTAAGATTGGGGACATGATCATGGGGGTGGGGAAAACAATAAAAAGCTGGAAGACATTTTTTCATTGGGGTCTTAGAGGCTTGAAAGTAAACAAGTGGCCATCTAGTTCAGAACCAATAAAGTCCACATGGAGGAAGCATACCAACCTGTGTGACCAAGAGGTAGGGAAGGGATTGGTGTCAGGCATCAAAAAACTAAAAATTATACCATTGTAAATGAAGGGGAGTACAGATTGGGGACCTAGCGCCCATCTGTAGGTGAAGCGACATTTCCTTAGCAAAGGGTTATGGAAAGGAGATGAGCCAGTCAGGGTGCAGTGTAGCAACAATGAAATATGTAACTTTCTTCTAGTTTTTAAAGGCTTCCTCCCTCCCAGTAGCATGATCCCAATTCTGCCAGAAGGTGTACAATGGTACAGATAGTATAGATGATCCCTTCAGGACCAGTGGTGAGATTGGCGATACTGGGAGGGAAGAGGGTAGGTGGAGTAGAAAGGGGGAACTGATTATAAGAATCTACACATGGCCTCCTCCCCAGGGTATGGTCAACAGGGAAGAGGGTGAAGGGGGACAGTGTACAATATAACTAAATAATAATAATTTATATATGATCAAGTGTTCACGAGGGAGGGGGGAGTGGGAAGGTAGGGGAAAATGAGGACCTAATGCCAAGGGCTTAAGTAGAAAGAGAATGTTTTGAGAATGTTGATGGCAACAAGTGTGCTTTGCATACAATAGATGTATGTCTGGACTGTGATGAGTTGTATGAGCCCCCAATAAAATGGTTTTAAAAAAATAAACTAGAGGAGTACTTAAGCAGAGGCACATTGTTCATCTCCAACCTTAATACTAAGCCTATAAATATATGTACAGAGATCTATTCTCCCATCCTCATATATAAATATATTTACATATGTGCATGCATGTATTTAGAACTCTATAAATGCCCTTTTTTCGTCTATTTCCTTTTACTTTCCTCTTGTCCCACTATCATGTTCAGCCTCCATTTGGGTTTCAGTAATTCCTCTCAGTTAAATTTCCCCTTCATCAAGTCCTACCAGACCTCCTACACCCTCCCCATCATTTGTTGCTCCTTGTCCCTGGGGTTGTTAGAACCCACTTCCCGCCCCCCACCCCTACCACCTCTGTAGGCTCTCCCTCTCCATGTCTCTCAGAACTGCCTGTTCCATTCTCCCACAGATTGCTTATCTCACCTGTCTTATGTAGATAGACATGCAGAAAAAATAATATGCACAAAAACAAGCCAGGGCAAAACAAAGGAACAAAAACAAAACAAACCAACAGCTAAAAAAGAGAGAGAAGCCTATAAATAGTTCAAGGTCTGTTTGTTGAACTTAGGAGTGTTTTCCTGTCGAGTTTGATGGGATGTCATGCCCTGGCCCCACAGTCTATTTTAGTTGTTGTTGTTGCTGTTGAATTAATCTGGCATTCCATGATGCTCACCTTCCTGACATGATCGCTGAAGACAAAATCGGGTGCATAAGCAAATGTGGTGAAGAAAGCTGATGGTCCCTGCTATCAAAAGATATAGCATCAGGGATCCTAAAAGTCTTGAAGATAAACAAGCAATCATATAGCTGAAATGCAATAAAGCCCGCCTGTGTGATCATGAAGTGTTGATACGATCAGATTTCAGACCCAGAACAAAAAATCATAGCATTGTGAATGAGAGGGAGGAGATGAGCCAGTCAGGGTGCAGTATAGCTCCAATGAAATGTACAACTTTCGTCTAGTTCTTTAATGCTTCTCCCCCACTATCATGATCCCAATTATGCCTTATAAATCTGGCTAGACCAGAAAATATACATGGATACAGATGAACCCCTCAGGACCAATATTGAGAGTACCCATACCAGGAGGGAAAGGGGAGGGTGGGGGGCAAAGGGGGAAACTGATCACAATGATCTACATTTAACCCCCTACCAGGGGAATGTACAAAAGAAAAGTGGGTGAAGGGAGACATCAGTTAGTGTCAGACATGAAAATAATAATAATTTATAAGTAACCAAGAGTTCATGAAGGAGTGAGGATTGGGGTGGGGGGATGAAAAGCTGATACCAAGGGCTCAAGTAGAAAGAAGATGTTTTGGAAATGATGACGGCAACAAAGGTACAAATGTGCTTGACACAATGGATGGATCTATAGATTGCAAGCCCCCAATAAAATGATTTTTAAAAAGGAACTGGAGGAAAGTTGTATGCTTCATCATAGCTGCACTGTACCCCGATTGGCTCATCTCCTTCCTGTGCTTTGTCTTCAGCAAGCATGTCAAGAAGGTGAGCATCATGGAATGCCAATTTAATAGAGCAAAATCTTCTTGCATTGAGGGAGTACTTGAGTGAAGGCCCAATGTCCATGTGTTACTTTAATACTAAACCTATAAATATATGTACATAGATCTATTCTCCCATCCTCAGATATAAATATATTCACATATGTACATGTCTTTACTTAGACTTTAATAAATGCCCTTTGCCTGCTAGTTCTTTCCTCTATTTCCGTTTACTTTCCTCTTGTCCCGCTCTCATGCTTAGCGCTCATTTGGGTTTCAGTAAGTCCTCTCAGTTACATTTTTCTTGGTTAAGTGCTATCAGGCCTCCTATGCCCTTCTCACCTCCAATTTTCAATCACTTGCTGTTCCTTTATCTCTGAGCTTGTTAACACCGATTCCTTTCCCCCGCCTCCCCCTTTCCCATGTCCTGCCGTAACCATTGGTCCTGTTGTTTTATCCTCCAGCCTGTCTTATCTAGCTAGAGCTGTGAAAATAATAACATACACAAAAACAAGACAGAGTAAAACAAAGCAACAAAGGAAAGCAAAAACAACAAAAACCAATGACAAAAAAAGAAAGACCTGTAAATAGTTCAAGGACTGAGTCTGATGGGGTCCGCATCCTGGTCCCAAAGTCTATTTTTGGTATTCTCTCAGGACTTCCTTGCTCTGTTCCCCTTGCTGTTCTGTTGCATGCTCTTAGTGTTTTGCCTTGCTGCCGTGAGGTCAGATCAGGCACAACTCCCCGCTGTGTCTCCAATATTGTTCCCTGTAGGCCTATGGGTCAGTGAGGGATGTTGTGTCTCATAGTGAGGCCAGCCATATGGCCCTCTCTGTGGATTGGCTGCTGTGAGCAGGGGTTTCATCCTCAAGGATTGGAGGACCAGGATGTGCTCCATTCTCTCTTCCTCCCCCTTCATTTACTCCCACGTGCTCTGATCACACTTGTCCCTCTCCCTGAGCTTCAGCATCAGTGCTGTCCTCGGAAGTAAATTCTTCTAAGGGAAGGGCAACTGTCCACATAGTTGAGGTTGGGGCCGGCCCCTCAGACCTCTCTACTGGCTCCCTACTTCATGCCAGTATGATGCATTCACATCTTGGAGCACCAGGTTGAAGTCTGGTCCCTCTTTCCCTGTGGAGAAATAAACAATACCCTCCCCTCGGGTGGGTTAGTGCTCTGTTTCCCTGCTACCCTTTTTTTTTTCCTTCCCACCCTCTTTTTTAGTTTTGTTTATATCTGACCCAGTTTCTACTATCAAAATAAAGAGGATTAAACAATGTATCTCAACAGTGTAAGACATGACAAAATAACAATAATTTATAAATTGTCAGGGGTTTGAGATGGGGTGGGACGGGAAGGGAGGTGGAAAAGTGAGGATCTGCTATCAAGGGCTCAAGTAGAAAGAAAATGTTTTGAGAATGATGATGGTAACAAATGTACAAATGTGCTTGATACAATGGATGGGTGGATGACTTGTGATGAGCGTTACAGCCCCAAATAAAATTGGTTTTTTTTTAATGTGTCGCTGTTCTAAACTTGGTATCAAGAGTCCAAAACCACCATGTTCTCCTTGGGAAGAAGATGCAGCATTCTGCTCCTCTTACAGAGTTAGTCTCAAAAATTCACAGGGGCAGCTGTCCTATGGGGTCAGTGATCTGATGTGATGGCAGTGAGTTTATCCTAAACTTTAAACTAAAATTATCTCCTAAGGACTCTAAAAGAGTTTAATAGCTGAGGTATATCTGCCTGGAGCATTGTTCTTCTTTTAAAAAAAAATTAGGAGGAATGAAATGGACAAAATCCACTTGAAAGATTAGATGAGAAGCTTAAAGTGCAGTGAGTTGGAGTCAGTAGTGGTGGAACAATTTGGCAAAAATGTTTGCACATGAGGAATCAAAGAACTAAAATTATATCATTATAAATTAGAGGGAGTACAGATAGGTGACCTAAAGCCCATCAATAGGTGAAGTGACATCCTCTTACAGAGGGCTTGCAAGGAGGAGATGAGCCAGTTAAAGTACAGTGTAGTAGCAACGAAATATGCATCTTTCCACTAGTTCTCAAATGCTTCCTCCCACCCACTATCATGCTTCCAGTTCTACCAGATAAGACCGACTAGAACAAGGGATGTACACTGGAGTCAGAAACATGGGAAATTTAGGATAGATATTCCCACAGGACGAGTGATGAGGGTGGTGATACTGGGAGGGTGGAGGGGTGGTGGAGCAGAAAGGGGGAACTGATTTCAGGGATCTACATATAACCTCCTCTCTGGGGCACGGCCAACAGGGGAGTGAAGGGACACATTGGACAGTGTATGATATGAAATAGCAATTTATAAATTGTTAAACGTTCATGGGGGGGAGGGAGAAAGGGATATATGGGGAGGTGGAACTAGGGGTCTAAGTGGAGGGAGGAAGTCTTGAGAGTGATGATGGAAACAAGTGGGCAAATGAGATCTGCATACAATTGATGTATGTATGGATTGTGAGAGGAGGTATATGAGTACCCAATAAAATGATCCATTTTTTTAAAAAGGAGGGGAGGGGAAAGGGGAGCTTTTTTTTTTTTAAGAGGAGCTTATACCAATGGCTCAAGTGAAAAATGTTTGGAAATGTATGTGGCAACATGTGTGCAAATGTGTTTGATACAGATGATGTACTGAATGTTATCATAGTTATAATAGCTCTTATAATGTTATGAGCCCCCAATAAAGTTGTTTTTTTAAATGCTTGCACAGCTTGGAAGATGAAATCAACTTCAATGACTGGAACATGCAGTAGTTGTTGAAATATTGTATAACTGTATTTATTGTCACCAGAATAAAGAAATAGCAGTAATTTGACAGTATCTGCCCACTGACACTCAGATTAAGAAGGATGTATTACTATTGCATGTTGTTGTTGTTGTTGTTGTTGTTGTTGTTGTTGTTGTTGATGGGTGTCATCAAGTTGATTCCTACTCGTAGGGACCCAGTGCACAATAGAATGAGACACTGCCCGGTCCTGCATTGTCATCCTCATAACTGTTAGCTGGAGCCCATTGTCATGGCCATTGGTCAATGAGTCACAGTGAGGGCCTTCCTCTACCTCACTGCCCCTCTATCTGAGCAAACAGAGTGTCCTTTTCCAGGGACTGGTCTCTCCTGACAGCCCATCCAACATCTGTCAGACATTCTCACTTCTATGATGCATTTGACCGTATTTCTTAAAGGGGGGATTTGCTTCTTCTTCTTCCAGCCCATGGTACTTTTAATAAATATTCTTCACCAATGCCATACATCCTTCAAATGCCTCAATTCCTTCTCTGGCCCTCCTTATTCATCATTAGCTTTGAGATGCTTATGAGATGATTAGAAATATCACCTTCGTACTCAGAGTGCCACCTTAACTCTTTAACACTTGAAAGGGGTCTTGAACTGCACGTTTGCCCAGTGCAATACTTCCTTTGATTTCTTGACTGCTGCTTCCAGAAGCCTAGAGTCTTGCAAAGGAAGGTGCTTTGGTAGCAATGCAGGCTTTTAAAACAGACTAAAGTTAAGTCCCTGGAGCCAGTTATCTAACTATAGGATCACTTATTTCTACTTTCTTGGAGTTTTTACAACATACTAGTGGGGAAAGAAAACTTCAGGATACATGTGTCCTCTTGGGCAGGAAGGGACTGCAGCAAGACCAGGACAAAGAAGGCATTCTCCCCCAGCTGCCTTTGGGAAAACTGAGATAGGTGAGGGCTCAGGGCTATTTGGGGCTCCTGCCACTGGGTGATTGGGTAACAGATTCCTGGCACAAAGCCCCCGATGGGTCCACTTTACCCTTCTCTCCCTGCATTTATGCCACAGCTTCAGGGTCTGGAGGGACAGTGAGAAGGGAATGTGGGCCCTCTGGACAATCACTGCCCTTCTGTGACCCAGTGAGGGGTCTAGCCGGGCACAAAAAGTAAAGCCCAGCCTGGGTGCCCCTGATGGGGAAGGTGGGGTATGATTCATAGGCAGACCTGATGCCCTGAGAAGAGACATCACAAGATGACCAGATGACGGCCTAGTCTCCCTATTCAATAACCTGGCCCTTTCACTCGCACTTTCCCACCAAGCTAGAGACCAGCCCTGCCTGCCAATGTCCAGGGCACACCGCATTCCTCACAGCTCTCTCTGTGAGTTCGGTGTAAACACACCCGTCAGGGAAACTTTTCAGGGGTTATCAGGAGTGACCCTGAGTGCGGAGCCCAGTGCAGTAAGCACAGTGCCTTTGCAACTGGGTACCTGGGCCCCCTCTCCCTGGGGCTGCCTGGCAGGGGTGGAGCAGTGCCCGCTCTTTGTGAGGGAATTTGAGCCATTTTCCAAATCTGGTGGGGAGCAGGAGAGAAGTCAGGGCCAGACAGGAAGAAGGGAACGTCTGTACCACAAATCCAGGGGCCAGTGCACTGAGGGTTTGTGAACTGGGACTGCCTCAGGGTCCAGCTGCCTCCAAAGGAAAAAGGTATTTCCTCACTAAAGGGGAAGAGACCATTGCTGTGGCTAAAGGCTGAGTTGGCCTTGTATGCTGAGTGACCTTTACTTATTGCCACTGAACGTGTAGTAAGTGTTCACCTCGTGGCATCTGAAAAGTGGAAGAAACCAGAGCCGACCAGAAACTCTGGGACAGCTGAGTTAGAAGATTATCTGGAGCTGCAATACACCCTGCAGAGGCCCCTCTCTGCTTCTGGGGTGGGAGCGCTGGCTGAGGAGAAGCTGCTCAAGACACGCGCTGAGATCCACATTGACCAGGTACTGGGGTTGATGGGAATTCTGTGTGTTTCTGCTTAAGGAAGGGCAAGATTGGTGTTGAAAGCAAATCCCTACAGCAGGATGCCGCACTGCTCACCTACCACTTTCTGTGCAGCAAAAGGCTGTCTGAACTCCAAACTGAGCAGATAATTGTCCCAGGTTAGGACTGTCTGAAATGAGAGCTGCCGTTAAAGTATTCAGAGCATTTGTGACTTCCACCAGCCGGGTGTCTTGAGGCCAAGTGGTATGGGCTAGACTGTCCCCTTCACAAGCTGTGTGACCTTAGACTACTTCCTTAACCACTCTGAGACTCAGGGTGCTCAGCTGCAAGTCCATTACACAGGTATAATGATCTCTCTGTTGCTGGATGATTGAAGCATCACATGGGCCGTGCCTTGAGTTTTGTTTTTTTGACTGCTCTTGATTTTTTGCGATTGTTTGCAACCTGTCCATGGAATCTTGAGCAAATCATTTCAACTCGTTGGGCCTCTGCTTCCTAGGAAATGAAGGGACTGGGGGTCCACGATCCCTAGCCATTCTACCAGTCTCTGCCATGACCCGAGAGAATGGCTAGCTTCCCAAAGCTTGAGTAAATGGCACCCTAGGGTGCCCAGTTGCCCTCTGCAAAGGTGGCCCCAGTTTCCAGGTCCTCTCCCTTTCCTTTTACTCCTGTCTGTGATTTTCCTAGGCAGCAAGACAACTGTGTTTATAACAACAATAACTGTGACTTCTAGGTGTCAAAACAACAACAACAACAAACTTGCTGCAGACTCAAAGCAGCCCCCTGTGGGTTCCTGAGGCTGCAACGACTTATAGGAGTAGGCATAGAAAGCCCAGTCTTCCTCCCTCGGAGCTGCCGGGGGGTTTGAACTGCTGATCATGCAGATCACAGCCCAACAGGTATCCACTACACCACGAGGGCTCCTCCAGGGAGCAAGGAGCCACAAAAGGCCCTTCAGGTACAGCACTGAGAGTGGGAAAGGACGCAGGCTCTCTGGGGGACACTTTTAAGGAAGCCTTTGACTGCTCACCGAGAGATGCCGAGAAAGCACAGCCTGATGATCGACCTCTAAAAAGGAGACGTGGGAAAGCTGATGAGGGGGTCATCAGTAGGAATCCAGTGACTGGCAGCTTATTTTTCTTTCCAGGGCACTCAATAACCCTGATTCCCAATGCTTCCAATCCTCATCCATTGCCATAATTGGGGAAATAAGAGGTGGAAATCCACAGGACTGTATCTGAAGATTAACTCTGCCTCTCATCCCTGGGGGGTAAGAAGGGCTAACCCCCTCAGAAACAGTAATGGGAGCAGAGATACCATGAGGGGGGAATCCAGGGCAGTGATGCCACACACAAAAAAAACATGAGGGGAGGGGGAAGTAAAGGGAAGGGAGAGAAATGGGTAACTAATCACAATGATCAACATATAACCCCCCTCTTTCCCCAAGAAGAACAAACAACAAAAATGTGGGTGAAGGGAGACAGCGGATGGTGTATGATATGAAAATAACAATTATTTATCATTTATCAAGGGTTCACGAAGGGTGGGAGAATTGGTACCAAATGCTCATAGAAAGAACATGCTTTGAAAATGATGTTGGCAACATATGTACAAATATGTTCATACAATTGATGTGCAGAATGCTGTAAGAGCTGAAAGAGCCCCCGATAAAATGATTTTTTAAAAATAAAAAGAAGAAAAGGGGATCTTCCAGGGGGGAAAGAGGAATTAATGCTCAACAATCACTGAACTTCCTCTGTTACAGGTGACGGGAAAACTGGGGGCTAGATAATAGTGATGGGTTCATCAACTATATGATTAACATTAAGGATGTCACTGATATGTATAAGGGAATATTGTCAAAACATCAAATCTTTTTTACACACATATATATCCCATAATAAAATGTTTCTCTTAATAAAAGATGGGATTCCTAACTTTTACAAATGTGGCCAAAATATGTATCAGAAGACATTTGCCACCCTAACCGTCTGTAAGGACAAAATTCAGGAATATGAAGTGCATTCACCACGCTGTCCCATCATCACCCCTCTCCATTCCCAAATGCTTCCATGGGCCTCAAGGAGCCCCAGAGCATGGTGGTTGACTTCCTGCTGGGATCTGTAAGGTCGGCAGTTCAGAACCACCAATTGCTTCTCAGGAGAGAGGCAGGGTTTTCTACTCTCGTGAAGGGTTAGTCTCAGAAACTCACAATCCACTCAATGACCCTGAGTCGCTTGGTTGGTTTCTAAACAGAAATTCAGTACCTAATAACGTCCCATTTTCCCTTCCCTCCAGGTCCAGGCTATCACTGACATGCTTCTGTCTACAGGTATCTGCCAATTCTGAGTACTTCCTTCAAGCAGGCTCACATGATATCCATGCTGTTTGTGAATGACTTCATTCCGCTCAATGTTTCCAGGGTTCTTTTTTTTTTTTTAAAGTTTTATTTTATTTTATTTTTGTTTTGGGGGCATCACTGCCCTCTGGTGGTGGGAGTAGGAGGCCCAGCCTTGCTGTTGGATTTGAACCTCCAACCCAGTGGACCGCAGTCCTGCGCACAACCACTACGCCACCGGAGCTCGGCCCCTTCCAGGGTTCTTTTATGCAGGTTCTTTTTTGCAGGCTGAATAGCAGAGCAAGCCATGGTTTTGCCACATGGTATGCACTACTCACCCACGGCATACCTAGGTTGCTCCCATCTTTGGGCTGTTGTGAATAACACTGCTGTGGGCCTTGGTTACAGTCATCCGCTTTCTTGCCTGTAACAGAGTTATCTCCTCATGGGTTTTCCCCAGGATCTAATGCGTGTGGCTGAGCCCGGGTGGTGTACTGGTTGAGTGCAGGACTGCAGCCTACTGGGTTAGCAGTTCAAATCCAGCAGCAGCTCTCCAGGAGCAAGACTGGGCCTCCTACTCCCACCAGAGGGCAGTGATGCCAAAAAACATAATAATAATAATGCCTTCAGGGCTTGAGGTGCCCTGGTGGCATAGGGGTGACATGCCCCTGCAATCTGTAAGGTCAGCAGTTCAAAATCACCAGCCCACTCCAAAGGAGAAAGACGAGGTTTTCTACTCCTGCAAAAAGCTGCCGTCTCAGAAACTCACAGAGACAGTTCCACCATGTCCCACAACAGGGTCGCTATGAAGCAACATCAAATGATAGCAGTGAGCTTGGGGATCCCAGGCTTGGGGAAAACAGCAAGTATCACTTGTGCTGGTGTGGCCTTTGTCAAAGAGTGTTACTTCCTGTTAGGCATGAGGTTTTCATTATCACTACTGTTAGGGACCATAATGGAGAGTGAGATTAGCAGTTTCATCTTCTGGCATCCTAACAAAGGAGCCAGAGGCAGCCCCCCATTCAGGTATCAACTTTCTGCACCCCCAAATTTGGCTGTCAGGTAGAAATATGACCCCTGAGCATTATCATCCTGTGTAAGCCATTGTTCCTCATTGTTATAACCGCTCAGCTCCCATGGGAGCAGCCATTCGGGCCCCCAAAGGGGGATCTGTGGTTCTGCAAACGATTCCTGGCTTCCCTGTGGGAAGGAGCACTTGTGGCGCCAGGCTTCCTTGTCTGGGGAGGCTCGGAGTGAATACACTATTCAAGAGTCAGTTCACAATCTCGGTGTGAATCTGAGCAGAGAATGGATGCAAAGGAGTGCTCGCACTAACACCTCCTAACATGAAAGAGGAACTCCTCCTGGGCCTCAGAGACACATTCAGAAACCCCTGGGCCTGGGGGTGGTGGGGAGCACTGGGACCCCCACACTTACCCGAAAGCCTCCACCCAGTGGATGAAATACTGAATTTATCCCAACCTCATTTGCATTCCGGGGGAGTGCCTGTCCCTCCATCCTGGCTTCTCTGAGACCTCTAGGTTTAATCGATTCCATGGAAAACCAACAGGAGAAAGTAAAATTTCCACCAAAATAGAATGAAAGGCCAAGGGACTGCCGACCTGTCGGCTCCTTATTTCTCCAGCTGCCTCACGCAGAGAGCCTGAGAAGCAAACAGTTTAAAGACATTGTCTTATTTTCATCCTTCCAACAATCTCCCACTACACAAGTGCTCTTGTCAGCTCCTTTTGCACATGAGAAAAAGTGAGGCCCGCACGGTCAAATCGCTTGCCCGAGGTTGCACTGACAGTCAGGGTTTGGACTCGGGTCTGTGCAGTCCAGGGCCTTAGTTGGGATCACTACGGGACTGTTTAGAGAACAGGATGAAAAAGGCCAGCAGAGGATCAGGCAGCTCCTAAACACTGTCTCGATTCCTCCCGTCCTTTAAAGGAAGTCTAGTTTGCCCCCCTGGCGGCAGGGTGAGGTTACGAGTTGGGCGGCTAATCACAAGGTCAGATGTTGGAATCTACCCGCTGTTCTGGCGGCTTTCTGCTCCCAGAAAGATTTACAGCCTGAGAAATTCGACATAAGGTCACTGAGCATCAGAACCGGCTGGGCGGCTATGGGTTTGACTTAAGGGTGAGCCTGATGAAGTCCCTGTGTAGTGCAATTTTGCTCTCAGCTAGTAAGCTAAGTAAAGGTTGACAGTCTGAAATCACCCAGCAATGCTGAGGAAGAAAGGCCTGGCTGTCTGCATATGTAACGATGACAGGCACAGTTTCACTGAGACATGGAGCCACCATGAGTTGCAATCAGCTCAAAGGTAAAGGGTTGGGCTGTTTTACTTATTTGTCCAATGAGAAGTCTCTGGGCTGTAGCGGGGGCGGGGGTGGTGGAGGGTAGTAGGGGGGGGTGCACAAATGAGTTGGTGGTTCAAACCCACCACCACCAGAGGTGCCTGGTGAGAAAGGTATGGCAAGGTTTCTGAAATGCCACTGCCATGGGGGTGCATGTGGCGTGCAGTCTGACTGCAGTGCTTGGGGCCATCCGGTCTTGGGATCCCCTTGACAGCCTCTGAGCTGTCAAGGCCAAATGCTTTCGCAGTCATTCTACCAAAGGCACACAGGGCCATTTTTGAAGCCAGAATCTCCTCAGTTTTACTTGGACGAAACAGAGGCTCAAAGTGGTTGATGAGTCCCCCCTCCCCCCCCAAGTCATTCTGCCAACGGACAACGGAGCCAAGCTTGCCCTCCTCCTTTCGGGGGGCCGGGAACAGTGTGCTTTCTGGTTGCACTGCAGTGGGTGGAGCAGGCGGCTGCCTGGCTCAGCGGTTTCCTCTCTGTCTTGCAGGGAGGAGTCACCATGTGCTCAGAGAAGAGTTCCCGGTGCATCAGCGTGCTGCTGTTTGCCTTGGCCACCGGGGCTGTCCTTGCCAATCTCCTGCTCTATTTTCCTAACGGACAAGTGCTGGAGCCGGACAAAATCACAGACTGGGTCTGGTTTTTTCACGGCTTTCTGGGAGCTGGCGTCTTGGTAAGAATGAGATTTAGCGACCTGGTCCCCTCCGGGAAAGGGTGTCACCTTGAAACCATCTTTCCTGGGCTCTCAGAGCTTGGCTGACTCTCCAGCCCACACTACCTCAAGCATAAACTCCCACACTGGCCCTGAGCACCTGGTTCAGCAAGTAGCTCTTGGTGGGTCTACCTTCCCCGTTAGGCCGTCAGCTTCCCAAGAAAAAGATCCACACCTCACTTCCCTCTGCCTTCTAACCGCCTACCTAGCAGGTTGCCAGGTTTAAGCAATTGATTCATGCATGTTTGCTAATGGCATCCTGAAAGGTAAACTTTATTAAAAACATACTATAAGTTCACAGACAACCATCCCCCCAAAATTAATTGTGTGGCTCCCATCTGGGGGTTTGGTTCCCCTGGGCAAAATCATGATCAGGTAGACCAGGAGTTGGCAAAATTTCCCTGTAAAATGGGCTTCAAAAAATTCATGGGGTACATTCCATGGTCTTGGAATTCCATTTTACCCATGATGTTTTTGACGCCTCCTCTTACTGAGAAAATATTTCTAGCTTTGCCACCATAGAGTCTCTTGTCGTAATTACCCAAGTTTGTATTATAGAGAAAAGGTAATCGTAAGTAATATACAATCTAAGGGGAGTGCTTGTGTCCCAATACAACTTTAGAGAGTTGTGCAAAGGGAAAAATACTCTAGGTGGTGAGAAAAACAGACTGTGGCCTGACTCTCTCGTGGGGCATCCCTGCACCCAGCTGGCTTGTCCAGCTCCCACCCCAGCTCTCCAGTGATGCCTCCCCTGGCCCTCCTCAGCAGGTGGTGACATGTGCTCACTCACAGTGATGCCCGGGGTCAGCAGAATGAGGTCAAACCAGGCCGTGGAGTTAGATAAAGCAGAGCCCATGGGTGAAGCCAGTCCCTACTTCCTCATCTTTTTTTTTTTTCTTTTCCCACATCACTGCCCTGGTGGGAGTAGGAAGCCCAGCCTTGCTCCTGGAGAGCTGCTGCTGGATTTGAACTGTCAACCCTGTGGACCGGAGTTCCACTCACAACCACTACGCCACCAGGGCTCAGCTTCCTCATCTTTTTTTCCATTGCCTGTGACTTCCTTTTCTTTTCAATGTCTTTCTTTCCTTAATCCTTCTTTCTGCCCCTTTTTCTTCCTCCCTCCCACTCCTCCTTCCTTCCTATGTCCAATCAGTCATTAGTGTCCCTCTATGCCTCCTCACAACTAAAGCAAACAAGACTGTGGTTAGGGTTGAAGAGAAGGGGGTGAGTCTGGGTGAGGAACCCACAAGGTTACTCAGAACTGAAGACAGGTGGGTAGAAGGCATCCTGGGCTGGGGAGGTGTTGTGGAGTCCTCCAGACAGACAGACAGACAGACCAAGGGACACCTGAGGAGGAGATATAGCGGGAGCCCCCCCACTACCCTGGGGGTTCAGAGATGAACTAGAGACTAGGAAGGAGGGAGGAAGAGAGGGAAGGCTGAGACCCACTGCACAGAGGTCATGTGGAAGCCCTGGGCAGAGGGTTTGTTCTAGGCTGGTGAACAAAGCAAGAGGAGAAAGAACCCCCAAACCCTAGGGGCCCCAAGAGAAGCTTGTGGAAAAGATTGAGAAAAAAAGAGCTAAAAACTCACTGAGAAAGCAGATGCCAGAAACGTTAGAGGAAACTGCAGAAGGCAGGAGTGCCCAGAACGAGTAAGAAACTGCAGTGTGGACGAGGGCAGAGGGGTCAAGGTGGGACTGAAAGACATCTGAGGGAAGCAAGGGGCCCAGGACATCTTGACAGTCTGGGTCCTGGGGGAGGGGTGACACACTCGGGCTGCAGAGGATGGGGGGGGGGTGGACATGAAAACTGGGGTCAGCATGTGGACACTCGCCCCAAGGTGCCACTCTGCAAGGGATGTGCTTACCTTCACTGATGTACAGAGGTCAGAACAAGATTTCCAATGGCACAAGGAACACTCAGATGACAATTCTACCCATTTATTTTGCATCGGCTCCATGAAAAAAACAAACAAAACAAAACAACTCTGCTTCAGTCTCTGTGGGAGAAAGACCAGAATTCACAGTTCCTAACCTTTCATGATAATTAGAGCAGGCATTGGCACAAAGGCCTAGAGAGTACTAGATGCTTATACATGCATTGTTTTATGGGCTTCCCACAGCAACTCTGTGAGGTAGGTATCATTATCTCTATTTTATGGAGGAGTAATGGGGCCCAGGAAGATTAAATAATCTGAGCATGGCCACACAGGTGGTGCGAGACACAACTTGGGCTTGAATGTCCATCTCATTCCAAAGCCTCCATGTCTCCATGTTATAGGTTGCGCGCGCACACACACACACACACACACACACACACACACACCCCAAAAGGTATGTTAAAATCCTAACCCTCAGTACCTGGACATGTGAGCTTGTTTGGAAATCGGGTCTTTGAACATGTTATTAGTGAACATGAGGTCATACAGGAGTAAGGTGGCCTCAATAGGGTAGATGTCTTGATCGAATGAAGAGAAGAGGCACACAGAGAGACCCAGCGCAGGTGGCATGTGAAGACAGAGGGGAGCCTGGAGTGACACACCTACAAGTCAATTGGTGACATCACTATAATTGGGATCACTGTGTGACAACTCTGGGGTCACCTCCCCCCTATCTGCCTCACCCACCCCCTGGACCCCCGCCAGCCAGGAGAGGACATGGAAGGGTCTCCCTGTGGGCACTGGAGAACAAGTGAGCACACAACCCTCCCAGCACCTGGTCTGCAGACCTTCCTGGTGAAGCTTGCTCCGTGAGAGAGTAAATTCAGCTGTTTGCAGACCCCCAGCTTGTGGTACTTGGGTAGGGCAGTTCTGCCCCACCATCGGACACATGGGCACATGCAAGGCACACAATGGACACCAAGTTCCTGTGAGCCAATCCCCTGCTCCATGCCCATGTCCTGCTGAAACCAAGAAAGAGTTCAGGGGCATTAATCCAAACAGTGCTGCTCCTCCGATAAGACAGGAAAAACAGGACCACATGAGTCACCTAACCCCCCACCCCCATCCCCCACAGGCTGGCCATCTGCTACAGGAGGAGGGCGGTGAGTCTCTCCAGCGGTCACTGGCCCAGTAGACTGTCTCTCCTGGCTGGGGAAGTGCCTTCAGCAGTCATCATTATTTCTGGAAGGTAGGAAGGTGGTTGTCTGGGCTAAGAATTGCCCCAAATAGATACTCTGGATCCACAGGGCAACACCGCAGGTGACTGTGTGTCAGGGATGAGCTTCATCGGAGGCAAGCTGGGTGTCTGGGATGAGCACCATGGAAAACAGAGGAAGAGTCCTGGGGAAGAGAAAAAGAAAACCATTCTCTTGACTTACGTCACCCATGGTCATTTTCTATGGTCCAGTGGTCATCAATACTATTTGCAGTCTCCGTCGGATGACTGGGCCGGGAAGGGAGGGGGACCCCGAATTATTACTGAATCCATAGAAGAGGAGGAAATTTGGGTCCCAGGCACACAGTGAGAACGGAGCTTGAAGCGGTAAGCCACGGAACAACAAAACCCACTGGCAGCCACTGGAGGCTTAAGAAGTAAGGACATGCTGTCCCTGAGTCTTTAAGATCAGCATGTCCCTACAACAACGCCCCTGCCCAGCGTCCAGCCTCAGCACCCCCACCCCCACCCCCAGAGAACGTCGGTGTTGTGCGAAGTCGCCCCATGGGCGGTGATTGGCTACCGCAGTCCAAGGAAAAGAATGCACTCATTTGACTAGTCTTCTAGAAAGTGCTCCTAGGCTTTCTGGGTACAATAAAACCACGTGGGTCACGCCATCCTTCGGTGACCCCCACACATTCCGCAGGAAGCACCAAGCCCAGTTTTCCTGTTTGACGAATCCGCTCGTCTGCACTTGACCCATCTCCCTCTCTTCTCTCACCTCCTCAGCCCCAGACCATGAAAAGGCTGCCTCTCAACCATCTTACCCAGCCTAAAAGCAAACTCTTGCACGGTTTTAAGATTTCTTAAACAATGCGGGAGGAAGGCCAGACTTACTGCTTCAGTCAGCCGTGACCATCTCTGGAGCCTACAAGGGCAGTTCTCCCCTGCCTTAGAGTGTCGCTATGAATCTGAGTTGACTCCACGGGAGTGAACTTGATTGAAGTCTCTTGAAATAGAGACCTTGAACTGGACTCCTTTGACCACCTCTGGTGGTCACCAAGCTGATTCCGTCTTAAGGTGATACATGCCTTTGTATCAGAGTAGAATTGGGCTCCGTACTGAGTCATTGACTGGCTTTACAGAAGTAGGTCACTACCCTACTTCTCCCAAGGTGCCTCTAGTGAGTAGGCTTGAGCCTCTAACCTTTCCGTTAAAAACTGAGCATGGATTTTCCCTCATGAACATGAGAAGCTATCTTCCCCAGTTGTTGGGAATTAGTCTCACAGACAATGAATCACGGACAAGACAAGATGGCAGTGTCCGAGAAGCTGGAGGAGCCAGTGGAGAGACCACATGGCTTTGCCCTGATGGAACCAGACCTCTGAAGCTGAGTCAGCCACATGGAAACCTCTGCCAGCGATTAGTTGCTTCTGCTGTTGATGGACCCTGAGCCCTGGAAGTGAGGAG
>PVJH01005615.1:75169-110273 GCA_004026705.1 Nesogale talazaci
AAGCTTGAAAGATACGAAGTTGGCAGCAAGCAGGCAGCTCAACCTGGGACACAAAGGGGCCAGTGTCAGGTGAGCCCTCCTCCTTCTGCCGCAAGCTGCTGGAAGAAGCCTGTGGAGACGTCACCATAAACCTTGCCCCCTCATCGTTTGGATCCTGATTCTGTGCTGGGTACTATAGTGATGGTGAGAGCTGCTGACTCACAGAACTCAGAACCCCTCAAGGAGGTGGGCCCGGTACCTGCCTTGCAATGAGAGAGATGGATATGAAGGGCGGAATGAGTCATTCAAAGCTACAAAGAGAAAGTGTGCTGCTTGCCTGTGGCTGATCAAACAAATTGCTACGTGTATTTTCTCACGGTTCCCTCAGGCCAGATGTCCAAAATCAAGGTGCTAGCAGAGGTGGACTCCCTGCAGAGGCTCTCAGGGGGACTCTGCCCCTTGTCTCTTCCCACTGCTGGAGGCTGCCAGCCTCCCTTGGCTTGTGGCTTCATCACTCCAATCTCTACCTCCATCTGCACTTCACTCTCAAGTCTGTGGGTATCTCAAAACTCCAGCTGCCTCTCACTTATAAGGACTCACGTGACTGCATTTGGGACTGCCTTGGTGACCTAGTGCTGCGATAACAGAAATGCCATAAACGAGCGGTTGTTTTCTCACAGCTTAGGAAGCTAACAGTCTGGATTCATGGTGCCAGAGCTAGGGGAAGACTGACTCTCGCTTTAGGTGTAACAGGAAGGTCCTTGTCTCTTTTGGGTTCCTGCTCCTGAGTCACTTAAGGTCATGTAGCCCACTCAGTTTCTCTCACCCCTCCTGTGTCTGCTCACTTGCTTATTTCATTTCTTTTATAAGTCTAAAGAGGTGAGCAGAACCTACACCTACAGGGTCTCATTAACATCACAAAAAAAGCCCAACTGGGATTAAGAGTATTGAGGTTAGGTTTTACAACATATATTGGGGTGGGAGGGAATGGGGGACAAAATTCAATCCATGATAGACACCACATAAATAATCCGGGAGAACTGTCTCCTCTCAAGATCCTTAACTTAATCGCCTCTTGACTTTTTGGCTAAGATCGAGTGCGAGGATGATTAACTTAAGGAGACCTTTTGCCATATAAGGTCATAGCCTCAGGTCACGTGAGCAGTGTAAATGGCTAACTCACTTGAGTGCTAACAAAAGGGTGAGGCTTACATTTACCTAGAGGCCCCTGGAATGAAGGCCCCTTAAACCCTATGAGACACGGTTCTACTCTGACTCACATGAGCAACTGGTGAGGAGTTCAAAAGTGAAAAGACCGTAGGGCTATTGTTTTCACCTACCAACCAGTGACCTTTCAATTGGCCCTTGAGGGTGAGTGGGAGTTTGCGAAGGGTGAGGGGCCAGGGGGCAAAGAGAATAGGCACATCCAAAGGCCCAGAGGTAGGAAGGTGTTGGTCCATGAGGGAAGCCCATAAGCAAGATGGCAGGATGAAGGAGGGCAGATAAAGGAGGAGAATGGTGGCTCTAAGGCCATGGTTCTCAGCCTTCCTAATGTTGTGACCCTTTCATACAGTTCTCGTGTTGTGGCAACCCCCAACCATAAAATTATTTTCAATACTTCTTCATAACTATAATTTACCTACTGTTAGGAATCGGGCGGCCCCTGTGAAAGGGTCGTTCAACCTCCAAAGGGGTCTCCACCCACAGGTTGAGAACTGCTGCGCTAGTGGAAGGTTGGAGCTGGGGTGTGAAGGGGTTGTGTAGACCCTAACAGTTAATGAAGCATGGTGAGAGATTTAAAAATAGGAAATGACACAATCAAAACTTTGTTCCCAATAGGTAACATTCCTTTCTTGACAAGACCATGTTCCTACCTGCAGGTTATGGTGCCAGCACTGTTGTTGTGGAGACGAGGTGGAGAGGGCTACTGTACTCACAGATGCACGGTAAGTACTGCGAGATCAACGGCTTTTGAACTCCCCCCACCCTAAACCCAAAGAGCTTACATCCTAGGCTGTATGCTTTCTCTCTTGTAACAGACTATTGACCAGTGTCTAGTATTTCTCATTAGAAATACTCCCTGCTCCGCCACCAGCCCATTGACAGCACAGGGGTGTGATAAAGAGCTCTAAACAGCACAGACAGAGGCTGCCGCCCGCCACGCCTGCAAAGATGAGCCTGGAGAGAGGGCTTGAGGGCCACACGACCTCATCTGCACCCGTCAACCTGCCTGCTGAGCTTGTGCCGTTCTCGCTTTGCTTTGCATCCACTTATCCTTTAGCTTTCTGGTTTTTCCCCCATCGCTGAAGGAGTAGTTCATCAAAGAACAGCTTCGTGTTAGGGTGGGGGGACAAGTCTGGAAGGTTTCACCACCTTCAAAAACTGTCACTGATGCGTGCTCACTTTGGCAGCACATATACCAAAACTTTCACTGATGATCTTTCACAATGCCCTTGCAGAAGACAAGAAGCATACACGTTCTCTCCATCCATCCATTTTATCCATTAGGCAATGATCTCTGGTCCGTCCACGCCCCCCCCCACCCACCCACCATAGCCCTACACACCAGGGTTTGCTCTCCTACCTCTCACTTCCAAAAGAAAACTGTGCACATGACCCTCGCTGATTTTACAGTGGTATTCCTGTTAGAAAGGTCAGAAGGACAATGTCTGAGAGACTGAGCAGCTCACCCAAACTAGAAGTGGAGAGGAAGTTTAAGATTATTTACACAAGCCCAGGTAGATTATAGACCCCATTCTTTAAGGCAAAGACTCCCTCTAATCCACAGGGCTCTCCACGGTACCAGGCCCAAAGTCTGCACTCGAGACCCTCCAAATGGTGACAGGTCTGCTAGCGCTGAACCTCAGTCTCCTGACACCCAGGACCATGCTATCTCCCACATACCAAACTGCTATTCCGTCTCCCTAATGTCATTTTAGACATTCTCTGTCCCTATACCATCTCATTGCTCCTTTTCTCCCTTTAAAGACCAGGAAATATTTCAACAGCAACAAGAGAAAAGCAACAAATGGAAACCCAAAATAAGTGACTGTAGTATGTTTTAATTTCTTGTATACATTGCCAAGTATCCAATAAGAAAGAATCATTCAACTAGAATGAAATCATTTTAATCATTTAAAAGATTGGAAGCATCCAAATAGCCAAAAGCCAGCTTGTCCCCAAAGTCCCCCTCCTCAACCCTGGCAGCACCCCCGACTTACAAATCAAAGTTTCTCAATGAGATTTCCTGGGGATGAGCAGGAGGAGCTGCATGACTCAGCACTAACAGCCTTTCCCTCTCTGCCTGTGGAAGAAAGACACCATGTGGATCTACCCAGAATAAAAGCTCAGGCGGGCTTTGAAGCAGACGTGCCTTGGCATTGCCGCAATGCAGTAATCCTGTCATGTCAGGAGAGCCTTCATTGACACTAGTCTCTCTGTAGTTCCCCTTCATTCCTCCAGTCAACCGAGAGTGATGATCTGTACACAGTGCAAGGCCCTGTGCTGGTCCTGGTTCAGACACAGTGGCTATTCTTGTATACATGCAATCACACAGTGGACAGTTACAGAAACAGGGTGGGAAGTAGGTCCCATGGAGAGTGGCAACATCAACTGATGGGTCGGATAGTAAGGACTGGCAGGCTAGCACGGGATTGGGGGAAGAGGGCTGATAGGAATCACTGGTAATGGCTACCATTAGTGCAAGCCTTTGAGTGGGCAGACAGGGAAGTTAGTGTGCACTTGGCTGTGAACCCTACACTGGACGTTTGTGTTCACCCCAAGACACTAGAGAAGAAAGGCCCTCAGATCTCTTTCTGACAAAATCAACCCCTGGAGAACCCAGGGAGCTCCGTCCAACTCTCATGCACATGGGGTCTCCAGACATTGAAGTCCATGAAACAGCAATCGCGATCCTGCTGGCTGGGTTGGTTTTTTCCCCACGAGTGCTCATAAAGAGCTGGTAGCTCAACAACTCTTCTGTGCCTTGAATTGTGAGGGAAGTTCAGCCCTGAGTAAGTCATAGTTTCTGCTCAAAAGTTTGTAGATTCCTTCATTGTGTACAGTTACAATTGAGAGGACAGTGGGTTTTTCAGATCCACTGCCCCATTTTTTGTGCACTTGGAAAACAAACCGAGGCTACCTACTTGTTCTGACACTGACAAGAGAAAATGCATACACATTTACCAGGGAAACTTGGAGGGGACCTGAAATACCTAATTTCATTGCTTGCTCCCCCCTCAGCTCCACTGCACTGATTGTCTGCCTCTGTTCCATTGCAGACACTGTTCCCTACACTTACAGCCTTACTAGGCACCATGGGAGCCGGGTACTGTGTGGTCATCTCGTCACTGGGTCTGCTCAACGGCCCCTTCTGTGACACCGGCGGTGGAAACTACACCTATCCTTTCAGGAATGACAGCCTGGAGTGAGTAGTATTCTGTGCTGGTTCAATGACTCCCATCTCAAAGTGATGTAACTAACAGCCACAAGAGCATGTGGTCTCAGTGTTGACAGGCCGGAAGCGGGCTGGTGCTCCCCTCCATTCCTCTCATCTCATTTGCCTTTACATCAACAATATCTGAGAGGTAACTGACCAAAGCAAGAGTCCTCCTTGAATTTAAGCAGTGACACCAATCCACAACCTCATTAGCCCCAAATATTAAACACTCAACTGAGTATGTGCAGACAGTCTAGTTAGTTACTATTGGAGCAGATACTGTAGGGAGAGAAGAGAATACAAAAGAAAGAGAAGACATTTGTCTATCTTCAATAAGCGCACAGTTACAGAGAATCCAATTTGGGGGGTTAACGGAGATCCTGAAAAGTCTGGGCCCTATGATACATATTTATTTTCCTAAAGAAATATGCGGAGAAACCCAGCACCTATTAATGAATGGAGCCCTTCCTTCCTTTCTCTTCTCTGCCCCATGTCCTCTCCCTGGCAGATTTCATCCAGCCCTGGTGGCTTTCAGAAAACAGCTATTTTCAGCCTACACTTTGTACTGAATTCCTGACCTGAGAAACTCCTTGCTTCCCGGGCTTTCTTCTTGAACATCCCATAAACATTTGGGATGCTTGATTTCATCCACAAAGCTCAACTATGGACCTCTGCATACAACACTTTTCTCAACTTCAACGCCTTCTTTTCTGTATATTTCAGTTTAAAGACTTCCTTCAGATGTATTCCTTTTTTTTAAATCATTCTATGGGGGGCTTATACAACTCTTATCACAATCCATAACATGCATCCATTGTATGCCAAGCACATTTGTACATTTGTTGCCATCATCATTCTCAAAACATTTTCTTTCTACTTAAGCCCTGGGTATTAGTAGTTCTCTTTTGTCCAACAGTTTTATTGACAATTCACATATCATTCAAAGCTAAGCTTATCTAACACATACATTTCCTCCAGAAGGGACCCTGTGTGACCTTCTTTTGTTTAACCACTTTAGAAAGCATTTCAACACTACACTTTGGGAGACACGTGAAATCAACAGAAATATTGTAAATCAACAGTAAACTATTGTGACAAGAAAATAAAAAAGACTCCCCAGAATAGCATGAAAAGGGCACTTGAATCCAGGAATTGGAGCAAACCAAGAAGCCAAGGCATTGCCTTGCTTGAACTCAGTTGAGAATGTCCGCAGAAATGGTTCCCTTTTCTGTGTGTTTCTGGAAATGACCGATAATGTGCAAGTATTCTTATGAATAAAGAATTCACAAATCATTGTATGAGCCCCAATAAAATGATTTTTTAAAAAAGAATCCATAAATCATGAGGATCTGATTATATCTTGAATGTGACTTCTGCTTGCTGCCTAAGTTGTTATTCCCCAATCCAGTCTCCACTATCCCTTGTTCAACCCCGACAACCACCATCCAGTTCTACTTCTGCCCTCATCTCCTTTCATCTTAGTGCTAAGGTTTTGGTTTTTGTTTTTGTTTTTAATCATTAATGTGAAAGTTCTGGTTTGAACCAAAAAGTGCAGGCATTTAAGGAATTTATAATCTCACTGAGAGCTCAATAAATAGAGGAAGAGAGGAATGAGACACAGAGAGTCAAACCACAGAGTCCTATGACATCAGACAGAAGTCCTGGTGACATGACAACCAAAAGGTCAGCAACTGGAACTCACCAACCACTGCAAAGGAGAAGGACAGGGCAGTGTTAGAGGTTTCCCATGGAGTCTGTGGAACACCTCTACGCTATCCCGTTTGGCTGGTGCAAGTCAGAATGGACTCCACAGCAGCAGATCATAGAAGAGGGTCTTAAAACTCACCCCAATATCTCTTTGCCCAATTGATATGCAATGACCCCAAATCTTCCTCAAGGTATTTGCTTACAAGCTATGTTTTCTTACCATTCACTGCCCTCTTCTTCATCAGACAACTCTCCTTCAAAGCCTGGTGAGTCCAACCTTCCTCACCAAGCCTTCTCAGATCCCATTTCTATCATAATAATTATGACATACTGAAAATATATTGCACTCCGCTATTGTCTAATCTTCATAGCTACTATGTGGATTGAGACTGTTTTCAGCTTGGTTTTACCCATAAAGAATCGAGACACAGAAAGATGCAGAAAAGTCACACATGTATAGAATGCCTAAATAAGGCTGGAATTAGTTCTGTAGGACTTAGGAACTCAATCTCTTTACCCTCTGCTCCCTCTGAGACCCTTCTCCTTTGCTATAAAGTTTATTCTGATTCATAGCAGCCCAATAAGGAAGTTCCATAGGATGGTCAAGACTGTAATTATTTATGGAAACAGACTGCCTCGTTTTTTCTCCCAGGGAGTGGCAGGTGGGCTTGAACTGCTAATCTTTCAGTTAGCAGCCCAAAGCTTAATTCACTCTGCCACCAGGATTCCTTCGAAGACCTTTGTTGCCATTAAACTCCTATGTGGCTTCTTTGACCATTTTTGTTACATGCCGTCTTATATCTGTAGCAATACTTGGCTTCGATCTTATGCCATCAGAGGGCCAAGATAGTCTCTCCAACCCTCCCAATGCTAAAAGCCAACCAGACCAGCTGCCATGGAGTTCATCCCACCTCCTGGCAGCTCGTGTGTGCACAGTAGAACAGCTGCCCAGGGGGCTGAAGGCAGTGACCTTTCAGAAGCACATGACCAGGACTGGCTCCCAAGGTGCCGGTGGGTGGGTTTTTGTACTGCCCATCTTTTGGTGAGTGATCAAGTGCTTAGCCATCTGCAACCCCCACAGCCTCCCTCATCCACCAATAGGCACATAATAAGTCTGTTCTCTTTATTCAAAGGAGATCGAGAAGGACTTTTAAGTTTTTCAACCTCCTGAATTAGGCAAGCTCCTTAGATGCTAAGGAGCAGTTTCCTCCATCTCTCATTGTCTAAAAGTGGATTTCATTTTCTCTGCCTGTATTGACAGGGACAACTACTTATTCAACCAGCCCACCTGGGCTACCTGCCGAGAGCCTGAGAATATTGTCGTGTGGCACGTGGTCCTGTTCTCCATCCTACTGGGCATTGGTGCTGTGGAAGCTGTGCTTTGCCTCAGTCAAGCAGCCACTGGACACCGTGGCATTGTCTGTGGCTCGTGTGTACGCAAGGGACAGGTCCGTGCGTCTAGAACCCCAACATTTCCTTTAAAAGCCCCTTCTTACCAACTTCCCACCTTCCCTTCGCTGTCAAAGAGGTCTCCTATAAGTCAGGACCTAAGAAATGGCTTTCAAAGCATAGAAATTAATTTATCACTTTTGGCTTTCTCTTCTTTCAGGTGAACATAACCGGCTTATGACTGTCCTGGAGAAGTCCCCACTGAATGGCAGGTGGAGAAGTTCCCGGGTGCAGAAGGATGGGATTTAGTGACTGTCAACCTCCAGAATTCACAGAGTTGGGGGGTGCAGCGTGGGGTGGAAGGTTGGTAAACTTGCTTACTAGAGCAGACTTTTTTTCCCAATTATTTTACTGGGGGCTCTTACAGCTCTTATAACATTCAATACAACATTTGTATCAAGCATGTTTGTATACATATTACCATAGTCATTTCAAAGTATTTTCCACTTGAGCCCTTGGTATAAGGGCCTTCTACCTTCCTCCCTCCTTTTTTTAATGAATCATTTTATTGGAGGCTCATACAACTCCCATCATAATCCACACATACATCAATTGTATGCAGGCCACATTTGCACACTTGTTGCCATCATCACTCTCAAAGCATCCTCCCTCCACCCAGGCCCCCAGTACCAGCTCCCCATATTTCCCCTCCTTCCCCCCACCTTGAACCCTTAGTAATTTACAAATTGTTATTATCTTCCTACTGTACACAGAGTAGACTTTTAAGAAGGCTCACAGTTTTGAAAACTTCATCATCTTGGTTAGCATCAAGAAAACAGCTCTTGGGGCTGAGCCCCGGTGGCATAAGTGGTTGAGTGCGGGACTGCGACCTGCTGGCTTGGCGGTTCAAATCCAGTAGCAGCTCTCAGGAGCAAGGCTAGGTAGTTCCCATGACCACCAGAGGGCAGTGATGCCCCCCCCAAAGAAAAGAAAACAGCTCTCCTAATAAGCTCTAAAAAATGCCACAAGAAGTCATAGGGCTGGGTAGTAGTCATAATGATAATGAAACTAATACTAACAGAAGCTGACATTTCCTGAGTTCTTGCTTTACTCCCGACACTATGCTAAGCACTTCAGTTAATCTAATGCAGGAGGTAGACTTATCATCTCCCTTCTACAGGGGAGGATAATCAGGCTCAGCAAGGCTTGGTAACTAACTGATCTAGATGCAGTGAGTTGAGGTTTGACCTGGTTCTGATATTTATATCTCTGATCACGCTTTTCCAATGTTCCTCACAGTTGATTGCTTATATGCTTATAAAATCTATTGGTACAAGTGTGACTGGAAGGATCTTTGAGCAAATTCATTTGAAATGCATTGACTTGGAAAAAGTCTCATAAACTTCTTCACTGCAGGCCATGTCAGAACCTTTACAAAGCAAGTATGCATTGAGACTCTCCAGGAAGAGAATAGAAAATGCCCAATTATCTGGTCACATTTCACTAGGAAACCCTTTTCTCCTTGAATTCATGTACCATGGAACAATCTTGGAAACTCGCAGTCACAGAGATAGAATTTGCCACACCCAATCCATGAGGTTCCCACCTTCCCAAGCTACCAGGGAAGAAGATCTCAGGATAAAGTATTGTGTTTGATTTTGTTCTGTTGTTTAAATAATAGGTTTTGCTATAATCGCTGGAACGAGCAGCAACTGTCTGGTTTTCTGGTTAGGCATGACAACATTGCACCCACACATTTGAGACCTCAATCTGTGATAGAGGCTGCCATAGTTCACAAAGAAGCACCAGAGGGGTCTTTCCCGCAGGAAACTTCACACTAAGGGATCCTGCACAATGTGGGAAGAGTCAACAAGCATAAGGGGTGTACCGTGTACCGTGTTTCCTTCCTTCCTTCCTAACTCTGCATAGCAGACTGCTTCCATAGTTGACAGCCACCATCCCTGGAAGCCCATATGGTGCCTTGGGGCAAATTAGGACAAAACTCAGTCGGACAGGCAGACCACTTGGCAAGCAGACAAAGCCACTGGCCAAGGCCTTCTCCTCCAGGTTGATGTGACCCCACACCAGGACACGGACTAGCAAAGTGTAAACTAGATCATAGCCCACCCTCCCCAGGTGCAAGTCATGCTCAGGCCCCTTTCCACACAAAAAATCCATTCCACAGAGCAGCAACCAATGAATGCTCCCTTGCCCAGCTAACCCAGCCTGCCACCTCTGTTTTCCTTTCTCCTGCCCACGAACTGGGAGCCACAGAACCATCTGGAGCAGAAGGACTGAACCCCCTCCAATGATCTTGGTCCTGGCTGCCCCGTGTCATGTGGTATCCCTGCTGGGGAAACTGGACCGAACACAGGGAAAAGCTTGAAGACAGTCCAGTCTGTTAACTAGAATAGCTCGGATCTGATTGTGTGCCTTGAGCAGGTCTTTAACTCATAATGGCCCATGTGACACAGTCCCCAGGGCTTTCCTTGTCTTTACTGAAGCAGACCATGGACCTTTCCCTACATAGTCACTGGATAGGTTTGAACTGCTAACCTTGCAGCTGAGTGCCTTTGTGCCCCAGAGTTGCTTATATGACCAAAATACTGTTTTCCCAAGAGGAGAAAACACAATCCAAAGTATCAACTTTTGTACACTCTCCTTCCTTGAAGTTCCCTCCTTGTATGGTGCAGGACTTGAAGGAAGGCAGCATGAAGGCTTTCTGACTTTGACCAAAGGCCCTGTGGCAATTCTCCCTTTGGTGGGTGAAACAGACTCGCTGGTAAAGACGCCAAAGCCCAAACATCCTGGGACCCATCAAGTGGGTGGAGGGGGCCAAAGAGAGGCCTCGGGCGTGGCCCCAGCTCATAAACTGGGCTTCCCCACCCCAGCAAGGACTTCAGAGGGCAGGGAAAGTACCACCAACACTCTCAGCTGGGCCCAACCATGAAATGACTCATTCTTCATCCTCTACACAATGCTTCTTGCCAAGAGGAAACAGGAGTTCTCTAAAGTGAAGTACAAACAATTTGTTTTCGAGACTGACGGGGGTCTGCTCCTCAGTTACTGTTCTGTTCCCTAAATTCCCACAGCAAGTGCACAGCAGACTGCCTGGAGAAGGCCAGAAGGCAGGGCCGCTGGGCCCCGAGGGAATGGTTTCTGTGGATGGAAACCCTCCACGCACAACCATCCCTGGGGGAGGCAGAAACTGGGGGCGGGAGGGGACGGTGCTTCTTTTGGCTCCAATCTAAGTGTATCTGAAGAGGATTCATCTTTTAAAAACGCTTTACTCCCTAAAAATAAGAAATAAAATAAAAACTTACTCAAATCACAATGGATCGACTGGCTTTCGCAAACTCCTATTCTGAACATGTAAAATTGTTTTTCCATCAAAATGAGCCTGTGCAGTTGCGCTGTTATTGGATGTCATTGAGAAGGTTCCAACTCGCGCTGTCATTTTTGTTGTTGTTGTTGTTGTTGTTGTTGTCATAGAGTCAATGCTGACTCGTAACCATTCACACAAGTCTTCTATCGGAGCACACTGTTGCCAGTCCTGTGTCCAGTAGCCATCGCCTTGAGGGCCTTCTTCCTTTTCCATGACCCTTGATCAAATGAGGTGTCCTTTTCCAATGACTGGTCTCTCATCAGGACTGGGGACTGCATGTTGGCTGTCACCCTCAAGGCTGGCAATTCAAAACCACCAGACGCTTGATGGAGAAAGACCGGCTTTTCTGTGCCTCTACACAGCTATCGTCTCACAGGGCAGGTCTGCCGGGTCCTACAGAGTCACTATGAGTCGGCACCGGCTTGATGCAATAAGTCTGGTCCTGGTTTTGGAGTCGCTCCTAAGAGCACGTCCTAAGGACGTGGGGCCTACCTGAGGGCCTGCCGTAAGTCAGAGCCAACAACAAGTCCATGAGACAAAGTCCCCCCACCCGCCCCCAACCTTGTTTCTGAGATGGTCTCTGGCTGTACTCCGTCCAAGGCAGATCCATCGGTTCTTTTACCAGTCCTTGGTACTTTCAGTATCTTCACCAGCACTGTGTATGGATTCTTCTCTCATCTGACTATACCAACTGCCATTGAGTTTATTTTGACTCTTAACAACCCTGGACAGTGTTTCAAAGACAGTACATCTCTACAGGAACAGACAGCCAAGAGGCACTGATGGATTCGTAGGAGTGACCTTTCCCTTAACAAACACTCACCACTGTGTGGCTGCAGGTAGTACGACACGATTGGAATTGGCACTATCAAAGAAATAGCTTTCCACGGTGAGTTTGGAAATTTTTTTTACTTTATTCTTTACACTTGTCTAGGTTATCAAACTTTCCGCAATTTCCAGAATACACAGTATGACTTTCCAGTATGTGGATTTTTTAAATTTTATTATTTTAAGCGAACCATCTCAAAGCACCATCTGTCTGCCATGCCTGGTGAAATGCTGGGTTGATCTGGACACTGACTTAAAGGCAGCGTCAAGGGTCAAAGGCTAATTGGCAAACCAACATCCAGTATTCTCCCATGTCAAACAAAGAAAATCATTTTAGGAGAGGGGGGTCCACTCAACAAAGATACCAAGTAACTCTGGAAAGTGTTAGTTCACTGGAAATTCTAAGGCAAAAGATAGAGAGAATTACATACATCTATTTCCTAGCTCGGTCTGCTAAGGGAGTCTAGATACAGAGAAACTCCAGTGTGTCTGATTTGTCTTTGTATTCCCAGTACTCTCATCTTGGTTGGGAAGATGTGTCATCCTCTGAAAATGAAAAGCAAAACCAGGAAGTGATAAGAGGGCTGTCACATGAAGGGAAGGAAATCCACCGTTACATGGAAAGCTAACCTCTCTCTAAACTCGCACCCAAACGATAATAAAAGCATGAGGTTTTCTTGCCTTTCTTAAATAAGAAGAATATGTCATTCTCCTTGGAGAAAAGCCGAATTCGCTAAGTGGGGCTTACAAGATAAACGTAGAGTGTCTCACAGTGTCAGAAAGTGAAGAAGCGCCCCCACCCCACCCCCAAAAGAGATGCCAAAGAGACACAGGAGCCCATCGGAAGGAGCTCCCCATGGCTAAGGCAGTTGAAGCAACAACTTAAGTAGTGTAGCATTGGATTGATTACAGCCTGAAAAAGAAAAGGAACTCACTGTCACCTAGTCTCTGTTGATTTCTAGGGACTTGAGAGGACAATAGAATTTCCCCTTGAGTTTCTGAATCTGTAACTCTTTACAGGACACAGGTGTGGCAGTCTGCTTCTGTTTTGGAGTTTTTTTTGTGGGGGAGGACATCACTGCTCTCTGGTGGTGGGAGTAGGAGGCTCAGCCTTTTCTCCGTGGAGCTGGAATTGAACCTCCATCCCAGTGGGCTGCAGTCCCGTCCACTACGCCACCGGGGCTCAGCCTGAGAGAATTTTTTTTTTTTTTGGCATCACTGCTCTCCGGTGGTGGGAGTAGGAGGCCCAGCCCCACTGCTAGAATTGAACCTCCGTCCCAGTGGCCCGCAGTCCTGCGCACAACCACTATGCCACCGGGGCTCAGCCCCGCAGTCTGCTTCTGTAAAGATTTCTAACTTCAGAAATTCTCTGGAGAATCCTATTGTGTCCATACGGTTGCTATGTAATTGGAATTAACTGAAAGCAGTTTGGTTATCACCTGTCCAGTGGCTTCTAAACTCACTGCCCTCCAGTTGATTCTGACTCGTAACAACCCTGAAGGACAGGGTGGAACTGCCACGGTGAGTTTCTGATTGCCTACCTCTTCCCAGCCCCCTCTTTCTCCCGCGGAGTGGCTGGCGGTTTCAGACTGCTGTCCTTGTGGTTAGCAGGACAATTCATAACCACTAAGCCACCAGGGGTCCTAGATGACAGTGCTAGAATAAGATACACATATATGAGTCTGTGTTGATATAAAGTATCATCTGATTAAGTAAATAGAAGAGAAATTACAAATCTCCCTTACAGAAAAATTTAAAAGACAGGAAAGAAAGAAAAGATCAGTGTGGATATCAGAAGAGACACTGAACCTTGTTCTTAATCAAAGATGATAAAGTAAAAGAAACTGAACAGAAAATTCCAAGGGCAGCCTGAGAACCAAAAATACTAAAATGCAATGGGTGAAGATCTATTAGAGTTGGAAAGGCAAAAATGAAGGGCATGCTCAAGATATCTTAAATTGAAAGAACTAAATAAAATGAATGCCTCTCTTTGTAATATTGAAATAGTCTCTGGGCAAAGTATTGAATAACGAAGAAAGCATCAAGAGAAGATGGAGAGAATCTACACAGAGAGAATCACTGCACCAAAAAGAACTAGTCAACATTCAAGCATTTCAAGAGGTAGCACATGACCAAGGACCAATGGTACCAACAGAAATCCACGCTGTATGGAAAGCCTTAGCCAAAAATAAGGCTCCAGGAATTTATAGAATACTTGCTGAAATGTTTCAACAAGCTGATGAGGCAATGACATGTTTCAACAAGCTGATGAGTCACTGGAAACACTTGTCCACACCAGGAGATTTGGATGGCAGAGACTTAACCAAACGATCTAGGCACAAACCCATTCCAAAGAAAGATGACCCAACAGAATGCTCAAGTTATAGAACAATGTCATTGACATCGCGAGCAGGTAAAATTTTGCTGAAGGTCATCCAACAACAATCCCTGCAGTACATTGACAGGGAGCTGTCAGAATTCAGGCCTGATTCAGACAGAGATGCTTATTTCAGGTGGATCTTGGCTGAAAACAGAGGAAACCAGAAAGTTGCTTACCTGTGTTTTCTTGGCTAGACCAAGGCATTGGCCTGTGTAGATCATGACAAACTGTAGATGACCTTGAGAAGAAGGGGAGGTCCGGAACCCTTCATTGTTCTCCTAGGGAAGTTGCACATGGACCAAGGTAGTCGTGCAAACTGAACAGGGGGTTAGGCATATTGCATGGCTTTAAATCAGAAAAGATGTCTGTCAAGGTCGTGTCTCCTCACAATACTTATTCAATCCGGAGTTTATGCTGAGAAAGTATCCTGAGGAGCTGAATTCAAGGAAGAAAAATACGAGGAAGGGTTTTATCTTTACTTGTAGCCACAATCAATGCTCATGGAAGCAGCAGGGAAGAGATGCTCCCTGTCAATGTACTTCGGGGATTGTTGTTGGATGATCTTCAGCAAAATTTTACCTGCTCGTGATGTCAATGACATTGTCCTATTACTTGAGCGTTCTGTTGGGTCATCTTTCTTTGCAATGGGTTTGTGCCTAGATCGTTTGGTTAAGTCTCTGCCATCCAAATCTCCTGGTGTGGACAAGTAAGTGTTTCCAGTGATTCATCAGCTTGTTGAAACATGTCATTGCCTCATCAGCTAGTTGAAACATTCCAGTTGGTACTCTAGAAAGTCCTGGAGTCTTATTTTTGGCTAAGGCTTTTAGTGCAGCTAAAAGTCCCACTGGTTCTTGCTATTTTTTCAAGTGTCAAAAAGCAAGGATGTTCCTTTGAGGCATAAGGTGACCCTGATCCAAACCATGGTATCTTCAGTCACCTCAGGTGCGTAGGAGACTCAGACACAGAATAAGGAAATCTAAAGAATGGTTGATGCCCTTTATAGCACTGGCCAAAAAAATACGGAAAGTACCATGGACTGCCAAAAGAACAAACAAATCTGTCTTGGAAAAGGTACCGCCAGAATATTCCTCCGAGGCAAGTTCAAACATACTTTGGACGTGTTTTCAGAAGAGACCCATCCCTGGAGAAGGACAGCATGCTCAGAGGAGGGGCCCTGGAGAAGAGGAAGCCCTCCATTCAATGGACTGACACAGTGCCTGCAACAACAGGATCAAACATCGGGACCGTGTGAGGATGGGCAGGCCCAGGCTGTGTTTCCTTCTGTTGTCGACTGGCGATGAGGCGGAACACACTTGACAGCCCCTGCCAGCAACAGTAATTTCACACAGCATCATGTCCTGCAGTTTCATCCACATTGTGAGATGCTTTGCAGACTCATCCTAACCCTATAAATTTGTGCAGCATATCATTGTGTTTACAAACCAAAATGTATTTATCCATTCTTCCATGGATGTGTATTTACATTCTCTCATCTCTTTACCATTGTGAATAGTGATGCGATGCACATGGGTGTGCATGCGAAGGGGTGTCCCCCCCCCCCAAAAAAAACACAACAGGAAAAACTTCTGCTGGCCAGAACTTTCTTAGTATGCATTTTTCCCACTAAGGAACATCCAGCAACTCGCTCTGAGTTAGTGGACCCAGTGGCTTTGCCTGGAACATTCCTCTCTGGTCACCGTGAATTTTTTTCATAAAAGCAGTTTCACAGGAACCTCATTTTTAGTGATAGCTGATGAAAGAGAACAGCTTGCAGCTGTGAAATTGTGTTTCCTGCTCCAGAAAACAAGGCTGCAGAAACTTTTGTGATGTTGAACACAGCTTTCAAGGACAGCACTGTGGGAAAACTTGAGTGTACAAGTGGTTTTTATGTTTCAAAAAATTGAAATGTCGATTGATAACAAACCTCATGCTGGACGTCTGTCAACTTCCCGAATGGATGAAAATACACTTTTTGCCTTTGGAGTTCTTTCTATCAGGTGAGACTATTACTCAAGCTTTCAAAGTGTGCGATAAAAAAGGCCCCATTTGTGGCAGACAGGGACTGGTTTTGCCACCACAATGATGCACCTGCTCCTGCAGCCATCTCAGTGTTCCAGTCTGGGGCAAAAAGCAGCATGCCTGTCTTGCGAACTCACCGTGTGGGACGTCTTTGTTTCTACAAATGCAGAGGGACATGAAAGGACAGCGATTTGACAACATAGGAGAGGTGAAGAAAAAATGAGGGAGGTGCTGTCAGCCATCCAAAAGATGAGTTTGAAAAATGTTTCCAAGGAAAGAGTATAGATTGAGGACCCAAAGTCCATTGGTTGGGTGAAGCCACATACCCTTACAGGAGGGTCGCAGGGAGGAGACGAGTCAGTCAAGGTACAGGGTAGCAACAATGAAATATGCAATGTTACTCTAGTTCTTAAATGCCCGCCCCCACTATCATGATCCCATTCTACCTTACAAATCTGGCTATACCAGGTACACGGGTACAGATAAGAGCCAGAAACACCTGTAATTCAGGAGCAGTGATGAGAGTGATGATACCAGAAGGGGAAAGAGAAAGTGGAGTAGAAAGGGGGAACCAATTGCAGGGATCTCTATTTAACCTCCTCCCTGGGGTGTGGACAACAGGGAGGTGAGCGAAGGGACACACGGGACAGCGTATGATATGACAAAAATAATAATAATTTGTAAATTATTAAGGGATCATGAGGGAGAGGGATGGGGAGGGAGGGAAAATATAAGGAGCTGATACCAAGGGCCTAAGTAGGAGGAGGATGTTTCAGGAATGATGATGGCAACAAATGTACAAATGGAGTCTGCATACAACTGAGGTATGTATTGATCATGATGAGTTGTATGAACCCCAAATAAAATGATTTTTAAAAAAGAAAGAAAAATGGGCTGAGCCCTGATGGCGTAGTGGTTGTGCGCGGGACTGCGGCCCACTGGGATGGAGGTTCAATTCCCGCTCACGGGAGCAAAGGCTGGGCCTCCTACTCCCACCACCAGGGCAGTGATGCCTAAAAAAAAAAAAAAAAAAGAAAGAAAAATGTTCCAAGAATGGAATCGTAGATTTGGGAAACCTATCAAGTATAAATGGAGAGTACTTTGAAGGTTATAAGGTTTTTTTGTAAAAGAAAAGAAATTTAATACAGAGCTTTAAAAAACAGTTCCCGTTTGAGGGGGTACCTTCTTTTATGTCGATTGGTGTCATGGTTCTTATTTCTCAAGGACATATCATCAGTAGCGGGATTTCTGGGTCATGTAATATTTCTATGCCCAAGTGTCTTAGGAATCAACATATTGCTTTCCGCAGGAGTTGCATGGTTTTATAGTTCCACAAGCAATGTACGAGGGTCCAGTCTCTCTGATCCCTCAGTGATATTTGTTATTGTCTATTTTTTTAAACTTTGCTAAAAGTTGGAATTTAAGCCCTCCAGGACAAACTATGTGTGTTAGTCCAGGTAGACTAGTGAAACAAATTCATAGATATGCATATGGATATAAGGGAATGGTTTATATACAGGAGGAATGGAACATTGAGAAAGCATCCCAACACAGTCCAGTCCAAACTCATAAGTCTGATGTTAGGCCATATGTCCGATCCCAATCTATAAAGTCTCCTTCCAACTCATGAAGTTGCAGGCCAGTGGGTACAGAGTCTTGATGTCCAGCTGAGGTAGAGACATCCCGGCACAGGAAGGGTCTCCCCATGACTCCTCATTTCCAGGGCTCAGGCTCCATCAGCAGTGTCCATTGGCGGTAGACGCATCTCAGCGCTGGCAGGGGTCTCTCTGTGCCTTCTCCAGTCCCAGAGGTCTGGTTCCATCAGGGCAAGTCCATGTGACTTCTCCTCTGACTCCTCCATTCTTCAGGAATAAGGATCGGTCAGCATGCTGTCATCTCGTCATGTCAGGAGTTCTTCATCTCAGAGACTGACTCCCAGAGACTGAGGACTCCCAGAGACTGAAAGTCAAGTCTCTCTTCTCCAATTGGGAAATACCGCAAGATTTCCCAGAATTCTCAAGAGAAAGCCATGCCCACACAGAGGTCTCATTGGCTACTCATTGACTATCTCCAGACTAACAGGCTAGACTCCACCCCTACATCCCAATCATGAAATGGACATCATGAATACATGACCGCCACAATATATTTAAAGACTTAGATACACAAAATCATAGAGGGTGGAAGTGAGGAGGGTGGAAGTGGAAGGCATGCTGACTCATCAGACCAGATGTAGAACCTGGAGTAGAGCACCCCACGACGTGTGTGAAGCCGGGATCGTTAAGAGAGCACATAGCAATGTCTTCCCCAGGGATTCACTGGGGCAGTGCTTCTCAACCTTCCTCCAGCCGTGACCCTTTCATACAGTTCTTCATGTTGTGTTGACCCCAACCATAAAATTATTTTCTGTTTTTTTTTCCCACATCACTGCCCTGGTGGGAGTAGGAAGCCCAGCCTTGTGCCTGGAGAGCTGCTGCTGGATTTGAACCGTCAACCCTATAGGCCACAGTCCCACACACAACCAGTTGCGCCACCGGGGCTCAGCTCATAAAATTATTTTCGTTGCTACTTCATAACTATAAATTCATAACTGACTGTTCTGAATCAGGTGGCCCCTGTGAAAGGGTTGTTAAGGGCCCTGTGAAAGGGGTCTCAAGCCACAGGTTGAGAACTACTGCTCTAGGAGGTTCAGCCAATAACCTTTTGATCATCGCCTGAACAGGGACCTTATCCACAGACAGTTAAATGCAGTCGAGAAAGAAGGTAAAGAAACCACCCCGCCCACCCCACCCCACCCCCCGCCAAGAAATAAGCAGAGTGGGTCTAAAGAAATCCCTTTACGTCTTGGAGAGAAGCACCATTCCCCTGGTGTCCAAGTACACCAGCAAAGCGGCTCTAAGATAGTCTAGTGAACATGGAGGCTGATCTGGCCAGACTGTGCTGTCACATCCCAATAGGCCCCTCTCACTCTCTGTGCAAACTGAGAAGAGCCGGGAGTGCAAGGATGGGACTTGGTGCCCTTCCTGCTGCCTGTCCGTATCGCTAATGCCACACTCATGGCGGACGTCCACAGTCCACTCCCTCACCTGACGGTGACCCAGAGATGAGTCTCATTCATCTCCATCCTCAGTGCCTGAGGCATAACATGTTCACTATAAATGTTTAGTCCATGACTAAAGAATGAATGAAAAGGGTGTCCTGAGCTTCCAAGGGAGAATCAGGACATGCAATTACACAGAGCCATTGGTACAACCTTGAATGCGAAGCTCTTTAAAAACAGCTTCCTTCTCTTCCTCTTCCTCTCCTGGATCAGCCCAGCCCAAATGTGGATGTTCTTGAAAGGGAACAAAGCCAATTCCGAGCAGGACTTCATTTTTCAACTGTAGTTAAAACGTACACTGAAGCTGGCCTCCACCCATCAGCTGGGACTTACCCAGGGCAGCACAGCACACAGAGCTTCCGTGATGTGTGAATGTAAAGATCTCGGTGAACTCACTTCTTGACACTTTTTCTGGTCTCTGGTCAAATCATACCTTTTTGAAGTTCCTTTCTTAGGTGCAAATCTAAATACCAACTTTCTTTCGCTCGCTCCACATCAGTACTTCCTAACCCACTTTCCCGAGTCTCTTTTTCTCCACAACTCTGGCAAGCATCAGATAACTATATTGCGGGTTATGCATTTCTCCCTAGTGAAATAAAAGCTCCCTGAGAGCAAGGGCTTTGTTTGCTTCACTTTCCTGTCATCGACAGGGCAGAAAGAATTATGCTTCACCCATAGCAGGAGACACTCACTAAAGAGTGCTATGCTGTATTTGGGACATCAAGTCGCATGGTGATTGGGTAGAAATTACCCTGGAAGTACAAACTGAAACGTCTTCTCGTCATGGCCCTTCAAAATCTGCCATGTGCCCAAGAGTTGGCAAGCAGGAACGGGAAGGAATGCCCTTGCTTCTTTCATGGAGTCCATAAGACAGACCTCTGCTCTGCCTTGCACAGGATGCTGAGAAATCTTTGACTAAGAGGACTTCGTCCAAACCCAGGACTAAGAGTTTGTTCTGTTGTGAGGAGAAAAAAAAAAAAAGACAAAGGGTATCTTTCTTATTCCTTAACTAATTAGTCCTAAAAAACCTAGCTGCCCCACTGTCTGCTGAGGGAGCATGAGCTCTTGGTCCATCTGGTGTCCATCTCGGCTTCACCACTCACTGGGTGACTCTAGGCAAAGCCTGGCACACACCAAGGGATTTTAAAAGCTCGCAGGAAATTCCACGACATTGTCACCCAATTGTTCCTTGGGGCTTTTGAGGTCCCCTCCCTTGCACATAACCCGAAAGTCCCGGTGGTGTGGTACATTAAACGGTGGGCTGCTAACAGCAGTATCTGTGACCCCACCCCACCAGCCACTCCACAGGTGAGAGATGAAGCTGCCTGCTCCTGTAAAGCTGTCTCATCCCCAAAGTCCAGTGGGACAATTCTACTCTGTCTTAGGATGCACCAGGAATCAGAGTCCACTCGAGGGTAAAGACCTTCATTCATAATCTGGGTAGCATTGACTGCAATGTAGTCAGTGTTTAGTTATACTCAAAGATCAAGTATTTTAACAGATTGATTCAACTCATTCGGGAAGTAGTCACTGAGGATGGATGGGTATTGGACCCTGTGTGATATGAAAGTGGAAAAAGAAAAGTCTCTTGTATTTAATGAGGAAATTCAGAAAGCAATTAAATAAGCAACCTCGGGCAGAGTGCAGCCTGACTGATGTTGCAGAACCTGGCTTTGAACCAGGGATTCTTTGATCAAACACCAAATCACAAGAAACATGAGACAACAGTGGAAATCCCAGAGTTCACATGTTTTTAAAAATATGTACATCGAATAGCTTATTCAACAAAGTGAATCAACAGCCTCTCTCCTGAACATTTAACTGTGTTTGTGTAGACAAACCGAGGGGCAGTTGTTCAAACAGAACAAAAGGGTACTGCTTGGGTTAAGATCAGAGAAGGTGTGTGTAAAGATTGTATCCTTTTACCACACTATATAATCTGTACACTGAGTATGTCATCCAAGAAGCTGGACTACAGGAGGGGAAAGCACAGAAACAGAATTGGAGGAAAACTCATTAATGACCTGTAGTAATCAAATAAAACAACCCGGCTTGCTGAAAGTGAAAAGAAGCTGCTGAAGCCCTTACTAAGGAAGATCAAAGACTGAAGCCTTCAGTACGGATCGATCGCATCTCTATAAAGGAAACAAAAGTCCCCAGGACAAGACCTGTACGCAGCCCATGACAAACAGAGAGCACATTGAAGCAGTCAAAGGATTTCGTTTTACTTGGCTCTACTGTCAATTCTCAGGCAAGCGGCAGTCAAGTATTCAGATGATCCCTTCACCAAAGACATTTAAGCAGTCCACAAACCCGTGAAGAAATGCTCGTGATCATTAGCCATTAGAGAGATGAGACATCATCACACCCTAGCATTACGGGCCAATTTCCACAACAACAATGAATGGTGAGCGACTTTCAGCCATTTGAGACTCTGGCTCTGGACTCTACACTTGACTTGCCTCTGCCTCATCTCTGTCCTTGTCACTTGAGTTGCCGTCTCTCATCTGTCCGCTCATCAGCTTCCTCAACTTTGTGCATGAAGAGAATCATGCAGACAAAATGTCTGAACTTCACATGTGGGAGCTAGCAGCATTCACAACCATGAGTCGTTGCCTCAAAATGTTAGACGTTCCATGAAACTGTGCAATGAGTTACAGAACCCAGTGATATGATGCAATATGCTAAGGATTGGTGGTTAACAACAGGGAAAATGCAGCGGTGAAATATCTTGGGAAAGTTTGACATTTGGGATAACTTTAACCTCCACCGCCTTGGGACTAACCTGGTATTAATTCTTCTAGAATAGATTATTATCACAGTTGCTCTTCGACTTTACCAAGCATGATGTCCTTTTCCAGGGACTAGTCTTTCCTGATAACATGTAAGAATATGTGAAAGGAAATCTCGACTCTAGGGAGCATTCTGTTGTACTTCTTCCAAGAGAGATCCATTTGTTCTTCTGGCAGTCCACGGGGCTTTTGATATTCCTTGCCAACACCATCATTCAAATCTAGCCGTTCTCCTTCAGTTTTCCTTACTCAGTGTCCAACTTTAATATGCTTATGAGGCAGGTGAAAGTACCATGGCTTGGGTCATGGGCACCTTAGTCCTCAAAGTGACATTCTTGCTTTTCAACACTATAAAGAGGTATTGTGCTGCAGATTTGCCTAGTGATTGCACATGTTGTTTGATTTCTCAACTGTTGCTTCCATGAGGATGGATTCAAACAAGTTGAAGTCCTTGACAACTTCAATACTTTTTCCATTCATCATCATCACTGTGTGTGTTTATATAGTGGAACCACTATTGTAAAGTCAAGAAAATATGTCCACATAAAACTAGTCTTTAATAGTGACCAAGGGGAGTAGGATGGGGGGGCTGTTGGTGATATCACTTCACTAAGTAAAGGGTAGACACATAATAATTTGGGTGAAGGAAAAGGCAACATACAGTAAGAGAGAGATCAATTAAAAAGATTAGTGAGGCAAAGGAAGACATTGGGAGGATTACAGGAGTTAAAAGCAACAGAGGTAGGTTTATTATATAGCAAATCCTGGAATATCAGTGACAATAATAATTGACAAAATTGATAATTTGTACAAGTTGAACAAATGTGGGAAGGAGAATGAGATTATAGTAAACTAATGGACCAGGTGAACATCAGTATCCACAACCCTGAGACAAGAAGAAGTAGATGGTGCTCAACTCCCATGAAGAGATGGGTCACACTGGAAAACCCTGAATGGAATGGAAGAAAAATGTATACCCAAAGCTCACTATGATAAAATCAACCCGACAAACTGGTCAGACAGAGCCTGATGAACCCGAGGCTTTAATCATCCTTTAAGTTTTAAGCTGAACTCACCCACATGCCTCCATTGTCAGCCAAACAATAGTCAGTTCTATAATGTGAGCAATAGCCCTGGAGAAGTAGGCCTTCTAAGAATGATCAACCATTCTAGAACAAAAGACCAACATTTGTTCTCAAAGTTCAGAAGAACTGGGAAAGTAGGAGGAATGGAAGTGGGAGATACAAGGTGGATGTCTGATAGGTGATTTGATACTCTAGGGATTGCAACGCCTTATAAAAATGGCACGAAACAAAACGTGAATGAGCTGTTGAACACAACACTGATTTACTCTGTCGGCCTTCACTCCTTTCACAAGAAAATGAAAAGATAGGGAATAAAAGAATGAAAGCATTTAATGATGTATTGCCTAGGGGAAAAATCCGCCACCACAAAATACCTTTTTAAATTGTTCAAAAGCAAGATATCATTTTGAGGACTAAGGGAAGCCTGGTCCTTGGTATTTTCAGTCACTTCGCATGCATTCGAAAAAGTGATTAAGGTAATCTGAGAAAAAAAGGCAAAGAAAAATAAAGAAAATTTTAAAAGGTAGACGGAGGAAGAATTGATGTGTTTCTATTTTTTTTGGGGGGGGGGCATCACTGCTCTCCGGTGGTGGGAGTAGGAGGCCCAGCCCCACTGCTGGAATTGAACCTCCGTCCCAGTGGACCGCAGTGCCGCGCACAACCACTACGCCACCGGGGCTCAGCCCGTGTTTCTATTATTGTGTTGGCAAAGAAGACTGAATGTGGGTGAGCCCTGGTGGCCTAGTGGTTGTGTGTGGGACCACAGCCCACGGGGTTGGCGGTTCACATCCAGCAGCAGCTCTCCAGGAGCAAGGCTGGGCTTCCTACTCCCACTAGGGCAGTGATGCCACACAAAAAAAAAAAAAAGGAAGAAGAAGACTGCATGTGTCAAAGACCGCCAGAAGATAACCGATCTACCTTGGCAGTACAGCCAGAAAGTTCACATACTGTAGACGTGCTACCAACAGGGACCAGTCCCGAGAGCAGGCCATCATAAAGGTTGGTGTCAGCCAGTGCAATAACACATGGTTTCATCACTTCTCATGAGCCTCCTCTTGTGCCAGACCACAATACTGTAATTAAAACCCCCCAGAATTTGACCAAATCAGCAACTGTAAAAGCACCAGCGAGTCCCGCGGGCCCGACCTGGGGCGGCCCTGGCACCCAGCCCCGCGCGGGGCGCGGCCCTCGGTGACGTACGCTGGAGAGCAGGCGCCCAGGCCCCGCCCCTCGCCACGCCGGCCCCGCTCGGCCCCGCCCGGCCCTCGCCACGCCCCCATCGCCGCGCCCGGCCACGCCCCTCCCTGCGGCCCAGCCCGCTCGTCCGGGACCTCCGCCGCCGCCGCCGCCGCCCTCTTCCGCCGCGGCCTCTCAGGCCAGGCCCAGGCCCCCGCCGCACTATGGCCGCCGCACGACACCGCACCCTGGACTTCACGCTGGGCGCCAAAGCCGATGGCGAAACCATTCTCAAAGGCCTGCGCTCCGTTTTCCAGCAGCAGGGAATGACCGAGTCGTCGGTGCACGCCTGGCAGGACCACGGCTACTTAGCCACCTACACCAACCCAAACGGCAGCTTTGCCAACCTGAGAATTTACCCCCACGGACTGGTGGCGCTGGACGTCCAGAGTGACGCGAGTGATGCGCGGGGCAGCCGGGCCCTGGACGGTCTTCTGAACGAAATCGAAGGGCGAGTGCAAGGCCTGCACCAGCAAAGCCCTGCCAGGGTGAAGCGGTTGCCGCCCATCGTCCGAGGGGGCGCCGTGGACAGGTACTGGCCCACGGCCGACGGGCGCCTGGTGGAGTACGACATCGATGAGGTGGTGTACGATGAAGAGTCGCCCTTCCAGAACATTAAAATTCTACACTCGAAGCAATTTGGAAATATCCTCATCCTCAGCGGAGACATCAACTTGGCAGAGAGCGACATGGCCTATACCCGGGCCATTATGGGCAGCGGAAAAGAGGATTACGCGGGTAAAGATGTCCTGATTCTCGGCGGGGGGGATGGGGGCATATTATGCGAACTGGTGAAACTGAAACCCAAGATGGTCACGATGGTAGAGATCGACCAAATGGTGATCGATGGGTGTAAGAAATACATGCGGAAAACGTGCGGCGACGTCTTAGACCGCCTGGAAGGCGAATGCTATCAGGTTCTAATAGCGGACTGCCTTCCCGTCCTGAAGCGGTACGCCCGAGAAGGAAGACTGTTTGATTACGTGATTAACGACCTCACGGCCGTCCCCATCTCCACGTCTCCGGAGGAAGACTCCACCTGGGAGTTCCTCAGACTGATCCTGGACTGCTCCATGAAAGTGTTAAAACAAGACGGGAAATACTTTACCCAGGGGAACTGTGTCAATTTGACGGAAGCCCTGTTGCTCTATGAAGAACAGCTCGGGCGTCTCTTTTGTCCTGTGGAATTCTCCAAGGAGATCGTCTGTGTCCCTTCATACATGGAGCTGTGGGTATTCTACACCGTGTGGAAAACGACTACGCCTTGAGGACGAACGCCACCCATCATGTGTGACCGCCACATGGCACCCGAATGAGTGGGGCAACGGATTGTTAATTCCTTAAGGTTGTTTTTTTTAATCATTATTACCTTTAATTTTAAAAGCAAATGGAAAATGTATATTTTGATGCGCTAGGGTGGCCTTTTTTTAAGTCAGCTTAAGAACGATCCAGCAGCACCGTCAAGATTGCTACATGCATTGAGCCCCTAGAATGTGATTTTTGTTTCCCACCCACTCACCCCCCGGGTTGATTTTAGTAGACCTTCAATTTTCATGTTTAGAGGACTGAGCATCATTATTTTGTTCCTAAGGGAAGTTATTTTCCAGAAATTTACTTAGCTATTAAGATTTTGTGCTTATTGAGAGTTAAATAAAATGAAAAGTATTGCTCCTATTAAAGTTCTGAAAGAGTGCTTACTTCGGCAGCACATATACTAACGTTCTGAAAGAAAAAAAAAAAGCACCAGCTGCAGCAAGCAACAACGTAATGGTCATGTATGCAGGCAAAACTGCATGATTGAGAACATCATTGTTATTAGAGAATAAGGACAGCTCTGACAGAGTGCATTAAAGAGTTCACAGTAAATCATCATAGAGTTTTAGCCTTGTGGGAATATTGAGAGATGGAAGCTGAGCTTATGAAATAATCTTTTGTTGTTATGAATAACAACATAGATATTTTTTATTTTAAAAATAATCAATTTCAGCTGAAACACTGCACCAAAAAACTAAAGTCGTAACATTATTGAAAGAAACTGTAAGAGCAATGTTATCAGGTTAATTTTAACAATGAATTACCTAATACCATAAGCACCAATAGCTAACAACAAAATAATAGAGCCTCATAAAGATGAAAGAGCTTGGTGTTAACAAGCCCAGGGACAAGGGGACAACAAGTGATCCAGAATCAGTGGTGAGGAGGGAGTAGGAGGCCTGGTAGGGATTGACCAAGGGTCATGTAGCCAAGAGGAATGACTGAAATTGAAATGAAGGCAGAGCATGATATTGGGACAAAAGGAAAGTAAAAGGAAATAGAGGAGAGAACTAGGAGGCAAAGGGCATTTATAAAAGTCTAAATAAAGGCATGCACATATGTAAATATATTTATATATTAGGATGGGGAAATAGATCTATGTACATATATTTACAGGTTTAATATTAAGGTAGCAGATGGACATTGGGCCTCTACTCCCTAAATGCAGGAATACTTTGATCTATTAAACTGGCATTAAATGATGTTTACCTTCCCTACATGATCGCTGAAGACAAAGCAGGTGCATAAGCAATTATGGTGAAGAAAGCTAATGGTGCCCGATTATCAAAAGAGACAGTGTCTGGAGTCTTAAAGGCTTAAAGATAAACAAGCAACCATCTAACTCGGAAGCAACAAAGCCCACGTGGAAGAAGCACACCAGCCTGTGTGATCATGAGGTGTGGAAGGGATCAGGTATCAGGCATCAAAAAACAAAAAAATCAATTTATTGTGAATGAGGGGGACTGTAGATTGGGGACCCAAGACCCATCTGTAGGCACCTGGACATCCCCTTACAGAAGGGTCACAGGACAGGAGACAAGCCATTCAGGGTACGGTGTAGCAACGATGAAACACATAACTTTCCTCTAGTTCCTAAATGCTTCCTCCCTCCCACTATCACGAACCCAATTCTACCTTTCAAACTCGGCTAAACCAAAGGATGTACACCGGTACAAGTGGGAACTGGAAACAGGGACTCCAGGACAGATGAACCCTTCAGGACTATTGGTGAGAGTGGTGATACTGGGAGGGTGGAGGGGAGGTAGGGCAGAAAGAGAGAACCAATCACAAGGATCTACATATAATCCCCTCCATGAGGGACAGACAACAGAAAAGTAGGTGAAGGGAGAGGTGAGGAAGTATAAGACATGAGCAAATCATAATAATTTATAAATTATGAAGAGTTCATGGGAGAGGGGAAAATGAGAAGCTAATACTAAGGGATTAAGTAGAAAGCAAATGTTTTGAGAATGATAAAGACAATAAATGTACAAAGGTGCTTGGTATACAATAAATGAAAGCATGGATTGTGATAAGAGTTGTATGAGCCCCCAATAAAATGATTTTTAAGAGATAAGCTTTTAAAAACTTAAAATTTTTTTAAAACCTTAAATTTAAAACATTCCCTGAAATCTTCTCAAAATCAGCTTAGTTCATAAAAATAAACAACTGCCTTGAGTATTGTGCTTTTAGGAACTATCTATACAGGATCAAAATGGTCACAGCAAGCCTAAAAAATAACACAGAAACCGTAGGAGGCAGAGGGTTTCTGCTAGTGAGGGAGGAGGTGCACAGGAGGGGAAGTGTGGCTACTCAACGTGAAGAATGTCACCAATACCACGAAGCTGTAAGTTTAGAGAGAGTTGAGTGGCCCTTACCAAGGCTTTTGGAATGCGGTTATGATTTGCCATGGACATGGCCATAGACAATTTCCCAGGATGCTTTGCTGCCTTCCTAGCATACCACCAACTAGGGAAATCAATTCCTGAGATCTACGCTAAGAGAACTGTGGAGTTTGCACAGTCCCTCCAAGCTTTATCTTATCATTATACTCGGGAAAAGTTTGTTTCTGTGCTATTTTGTGAAGATCTGTGACTAGTGCCTACTGGACAGTATCTTGACAAACGCCATGGATTTTAGTGGGGGCTCCTTTGAAAGGGACAATCTTGAAGAAGAACTTTTACAAGATTTGGAGGAATTAGGAACTGTTGGATGGCAGGTGAAAGCCGTGTAAAATTCCTGAAATAAGATTGGTTGACATTAAATGAGATTTGCAAGATAAAAAATTTTACAGTGTAGGAAAAAAACAGTTGAACGGGTGTGTATTTTACTGTGTGTATGCTCAACAACACAGTAAATAAAATGTCGAAGGAAAACAAACACTGTGATTTAATCACTTTTAACTCATTAGGACTCCATAATACAGAGTGGAACGGCCCCAGTTTCCTAAGCGTCCATGATGATGAAAGCAGACAGGCGCATCTGCCTCCTATGTTGGTCTGGAACTGCTGGGCTCTGGGTTAGCTTCTAAAAAGGAGGCAATTGTGTTAGTCTGGGCAGACCAAGGGAACAAATTCATAGACACTTATATGTGTATGACAAAGAGCTTTCTATAAAGGATAATAGCCCAGATCAAGTCCATAAGTCTGATATTAGCCCACATGTCCAATACCAGTCTATAAATACCTCTTCAGACTCACACAACGCATACAATGATGCTGAATGCAGGAAGATCACAGGACAGTGGGTGGGAAGTCTTGTGGATCCAATGGCAGTGGAAGCATCTTAGCGCTGGTGTGGGTCTCCACGTGGCTCCTGCAGCTCCCAGCGTGCTGGTTCCATCAGCAAAGCTCAGTGAGTCTTGTCAGGAGGGAGACAGAGCAAAGAGAGTGTATATGGTCTTCAGTGAACTATTTATCTCCTTCACACCTCTAAATCAGGTAGGTCATCAAGCTGGAACCTGATTGACAGGCTGGACTTCACCCCTTCGCAGGCTGACAGGAGATTATGTAACTGCCACAGCAGTTTATCATAAAAGCTCTCAGTAAGAGTGCAGTCGGCAAGACAACATACCAGTTGCCACCGAAGTTATTGTCATTGGATATGGAACCTAGAGAATGACCAGGCTTGGAAGAAAAGGCCAAAGGAGAATTTTACGCTCTCACGGAGGCAAGACGTGCAGGAGTCCTTTTCACCCCGCCAGCTGGGGGAACAAGGAGAAAAGGTTGGAATGATTCAGACCTAGAAGTTTAAGGGAGAGGTTTGGTGGGGCTGGGATCCAGAACTCTGAGGACAGGTCACCATATGGTGGCTGCTCTGGTCTGTGAGAGAAGGGGCCCACTGGGCTGGGAATCAGATGTGTGAGGAGGAGGCAATGGCCAATTGGAGATGGGAAAGTCAGCGGTGGGAGTTGTTGCCATGAGACTGGTTCAGTGTTGGAAAACTGCGGAATGAATTTGTCTGCTGTTACTGGAACCACATAATATAAACAACATAATGAAGCCAGGGTCAGAAGAACAGGGAGCGGGCAAAAATTAGCACGTTCTTTCGGGCAGTATTCTTCTAGCGCCCCCTACTGGCAAAATCTAACAGAGGGCAGCTGTCATGGGATAAAAGTTAAAGTCAAATAGGGTCATTGTCAGGTGCCCTCTAGCCGGCTCATGAAGCCCTGGTGATGTAGGGGTTACCTGGTGGGCTGCAATCGGCATGGTCGGCAGTTCGAAGGCACCAGCGCACTACTGAAGAGCTTTGTACCCCATCAACAGTTAGTCTCAGAAACCCCCGGGTGGTCACAATGAGTCAGCACGGCCCCCGCTGGCAGTGGCTTTACTTTGAGAACACTCAAGGGGGCCCAAGGTGCGAACAAAGAAGGGAACACCACCTGGTCCTGCAACATCTTCACAGTTTTGTTACTTTTGATCTATTATGACAGCCACGCGGCCAATCCATCTAGTTGAGGTCTTCCTCCTCCTCTTTGATGACCCTCAGCTTTACCCGCATGATGTCCTTTGACAGGGACCTGACTCTCCTGACCACATGTCCACAGTATATAGACGAAGTCTGTGGAAGAGGGGATGTGGAACTGGAAGACGGTAATTTAAGGATTGGCACAGTTATTTTGAAATTCCTAGAAGCAGCGCTTGTCCTGTGATCGACCATGATCTTGCGGCTACGTTCCTCAGAGGGTTTGGACTCATCTCGAATGAAGCACGGCCCTGTCCTGCTCCCTTCTCACTACTCCTGCATGTTTCCTTCATGGCTGCAGCTGCAGGGGCGATGCCCCTTGTGGAAGGTCTTTTTCCTCTACCAAGTATCATGTCCTTCCCCAGATTATAAGTCCAGAGCATTCAAGCTGAAGTCTGCACATCCTCGCTTCCAAAGAGCATTCTAGATGTACTTCTTCAGACAGATTTTTGGTTTTTTAGACAAGCACCAAACACTGTCATCAAGTCAACTCTGACTCTTGGTGACTCTACACAACAGGGTAGAATGCTGCCCTTGTGTGTTTGTTTCTACGTCTACATAATTCACTATGGGAGTAGAAAGCCTCATCTGTCTCCCAGGGAGCATCTGGTAGTTTCAAATTGAAAACCTCGTAGCTAGCTGCTTAACTCATAACCCCCTACACAGAGCGCCTTCCTTTTTTTTCAGCGCTCCTTTTTGGACGCCCTGTGGTGTATTCACTGCTCTTTGCCGCACTGTAATTCAAAGGCATCGCTTCTCCTTGGATCTTCTTGAGTCACCGTCCAATTTTCACATGCAAATGAGGTGATTGAACATACCGACTCGTGGCTCAGATCTTAAGTCCACGAGATGGCCTCTTTGCTTCTTCTCAACACTTCAAAGAGATCTTCTGTGATGACAAAATAATGATCATTGATAAATTATCAAGATTTCATGGGGGAAAGGGGAGCAGGAGGAAGGGGGAAAATGAGCCGATACCAGGGGCTCAAGTAGCAAGCAAATGCTTTGAGAAGGTTTGAGAAACAAATGGTCAAATGTGCTTAACACGATGGATGTGCGTGTGGACTGGGATAAAAGCTGTATGAGCCCCAATAGAATGATTTAATTAAAAAGAGAGAGCGCGACCTTCTGCAGCAGACTTCCCTCAAACAATACATTGCTTGATTTCTCGAATGCTGCATGAATGTGGCTGTGGGTCCAAGTCACACACTGGGCTGCTCACCTCCAGGTCACATCTACCAGAGACTATCAGCGAAAGATGAGGCTTTTTGCTCCTGCGAAGATTGGCAGCCTCAGGCTGAGCCCCGGTGGCGTAGTGGTTGTGCCCGGGACTGCGGCCCACTGGGACGGAGGTTCAATTCCAGCAGTGGGGCTGGGCCTCCTACTCCCATCACCGGAGAGCAGTGATGCACACACAAAAAAAGAGATTGGCAGCCTCAGAAACATCAACTGATTATTGATGGTATTCCATTCTATCCTGTGGGGTAGCTAATGAGTCAGAATTGGCTCCTTGGCAGTGATGAGTGAGACAACTTCAATCATTTCTGCTTATCATTCTATTGCTGTGCAATGGTAGAATGGTGAGAATGTTTTTGTCTTGCAGTGCAATCAATCCTAAAGACTATAGTCTTTGATCTTCATGTGGACGTGCTCCATGTTTTCTCCACTTTCAGTAAGCATGGCTGTGCCACTGTCACTCCACAGGTTGCTACGGGGTCTTCCTTGAATGCTGATACCTCTTTCTTCTACGTGCAATCCAGTTTCTCAGCTCATCTGCTCAGCACACACATTGAAAAAGCATGGAGAAATGATCCCAGTCTGATGCCCACTGTAAAGGTGAAGCTGAGGCACAGAGAGACGGACAGCGGAAACTGAGAGGACGAGGGAAAGCGGAGACAGAAATAGCTTTATTAGGGGGGAGCTCCTGGATGGGGTTCCTAGACCAAGAAGTCAGGGAATTCAAGGCTCAGTAGCTGGGGGCACAGGTTTCTGAAAGGGCAATGGAATGTGTGGCAATTAGCTTATGGGGTCTAGAAGCTCTCAGAATTACTGTTAACTCCTTTGTCAACTGCTTTCCATTTTCTTCAAACCCAGGCATCTGGTCTTACAAGTTTTCTTATCTGACTTATCCTGTCTGCTGCTGACCTCCAGGGAAGGGCAGGAAGCAGGGCCCTGACCTGCTTCAGCCCAGCCCAAACACACACCTCTCCTGATTTGAAACTACTCTGTGGCAATACCACGTTATGTTCAAATCGCCTCTTGGTCTATGTACAGGTTCCATATGCGTTCAATTCCAAACAAACAAACAAAAACAACTCACTGCTATCCAGTCAACACTAACTCATAGCAAGCATGCCAAACCATGCAGAAGCCGCACTGGGGTTCTCACCTGGGCACTAAAAAACCACGTTGAAAAGAACACTCACACGTGCAGAACGTCTCTGCACGTCTCACACGTCTCTGAGGAATCCCTGGAGACCAAGCACATGGCCCAGAGTAGGCAAGCGGGCGCGGACTGGCCTGGCACTCAGGAGGCCCCTGTCTGCAGCTGATCAGAAGCAGGGTCCGAGAGAGCCCTGGCCTTCGCACAGCCCAGGTATTTAGCACTTCTGCCTGGTTGAAAGTCACCTGTGTTAGGACGGGGGTCCTAGTTTGGGTCTTCCCAAGGATTTCCAATTAGGGCCCGATTTCTTTCCAGACCCTCTATGTGAGTCTTTGCAGGCATTGGAGAGACATCCCCTTTGTCCCTAAATTGAACTGCCCTTCAAATGACTACCTTAGTTTCTAGTAGTGATTTCTAATTGTGTCCCCTCAAAACATGTTGGAATCCTAAGCTCCTTTTGCCTGCTAATGTAATTTGGGAATAGGATTCTATTCTGTTAATTAAGTCACATCAGTGCAGGATGTGTCTCAAACCTACTCACCTTACTGCTAGGAAAAACACAGCCACAGAAACAAGGACAAATGGGGAGGTGGGGGGGGAGGGGAGGGGAGTGTGATACCAAGCACTTAGAGACGCTCAGACAAGGATGGTCCCTGAGTGGCCAGAGCTTCCCCTAAAGCCAGCACCCTGGTTTCAGCTTTGCAGGCCTCCTCAACTCTGTAAAAAAGCAAACTTCTGTTCATTGAAGTCACCACTCTGTCGTTTTGTTACAGCTCTGCTAAGAAACGAATACAGTTTCCTTGAGCCCACGGGGGCTTTTCTCATAGCTGTAGAATCTGATTGCTCTTAGATGGGAGGCTTGGCTGTTGTTGCTGTGTACCTGGTTCTCATTACACACACACACACACTGCATTTTGTGGCTCGGCCTCTGTGTTCCAATTGCCCTGCAGAAAGGGAAAGGGAACGATTCTCCCCTTCCTCCCCTTTCATCCTCCCCATCTAAACAAGCCTCACTCCTATAGATGAATATTAATACACAGAAGAGGGGGGCACATCTGACTGAAGGAAAATCAGAGCCAGTAAAAGAGTCTTCCCATTTCATTAAGAACCCCCACGCCCACCCCCCTCCCTTCAATGAACAACAGCAGATCTTTATAGAGCCCCCACTCCAAGCAGAGAGCACTGGGATACAAAGGAGAGTAAAGTATCTTTGATGCTCAGAAATTATTTAATTGCCCTCTGTCTCCAATAACAGACAAACAGATCAATGGACAATATAGCAAAGCTCCCTGGGAAGTGGGGCATGGCCTTTCATCTCAGAAATTTCAAAGATCCTGGGCAAACAGTCATTAGGCCCAACCCCATTCTGTAGACTGTGAGAGGAAAATCCAACATTGGCCATAAATGGAACACGACCTCTACTTCTTCCTACCTCTCTCCAGGAGACCCATTTTGTTGTATTCCTTGACTTCTTCCTCTACTCAGCCTTGGGCATAGATTGTTGGGGACAATAAGGGGGGTATCATGAACCCTTGGCTCTCAAGGAGCTCACCTTCTGGGAGCAGGAATAGCCAAGGTGACCCTGGTGTGAAGGGACATCAAAAAGGTGGTGAGAACATTCCATTGTCATGTTCCTTCACCTTTCTGTGGACTTGTTGACACTCCCCCAGAGCCACCACCTGAATGGAGTGCTACGGGGCTCAAGGTACATTCTGTCTGAAGCACCTGAAGGCTTTTTGTGGCTACCAGTGACACGTCTTTACAAGGAAGTGGGTTGGGGTGGGGGGTTGTTCAGTTCCTTTGGAAATTTTCTTTAGGAATTGGGACAAGTTGGGTGAGCACTGTGCCCTTGGAGAGAAGTGTTTTCTGTATGGGATCAAGTTGACAATGGCAACTCAAAAGGCTGGAAGAGAACTGGGGAGAAGAGATCTCATGTTAATAGATGAGGAACAGCAAGGGAAACGGGGGTGGGAATGGGTGCACAGCTTGAAGAATAGAATCAATGTCAGTAAACTATGATGCTGTGTTCAAAGCTCATTAGAACGACAGTTAAAATCTCCCTCCGAAAACCATGCTCTTGAATACTCCAAGAGGGGAGAAGCCTAGGTAGCCATTCAAAGACTCATAAATTCCATGGAAGACTCAGGGTTTTATCTACCTAGCAACTTTCAATAATGCATCATCATCGTGTTTAGTGCAGAAAGCCATTCAGTCAGAGTACTTTGCTTGATTTAGTGCTAAGCCTACATCTGTTTCCTCTTCTGTGATGACATCAATTAACTTGTTTCTAGATGATTGGTTGGCCAGTCTTTCTTAGCTGCAGGTACATTTGGACTGTGTACTATAATAGGGGTGGACTAACATGCAGCCTGGCAGTAGCGATGATAAATTTCCATCCCTTGGGTTTCCCAGTCTTGAACTGGATTTAATATTTTAAAAGCAAACCAGAGGGCTATGAGGTTGAGAGCACTGCGGCCAATGTCACAGAACAGAATGTGGGCAAACTGCTGAAAGGAAAAGGAATCTGCTCTCTGAACTTTACACGATGAATGCAGAAATAAATGAAACACAAGCAAACAAAAGCAGGAGCGAGTTGGAAACCTGA